>ML817509.1:0-36585 GCA_009831015.1 Picea engelmannii
CTTCTAATCAAGATTTTGTACACTAGCTTATCTTTAATCGCAAGTGTCTTAATTGTCCTTTTGTTTTGTTCTTACAAAAACCTTTAGAAGAAGAATATGGCATATAGGATTTGGATGATGACGATGATTAAACCTTCCACAATGGTTGATTTTATTTAAGTCTTGTATTTGATATTCATATTTCCATGGGATGGTGATAGACCACATTTTTATATATTTTATTGTGCATAATATTCACATTTCCATGGGGTGGTAGTGGAGCACTTGTGACATGGAAAACTTTGACTATTGTATATAAATCTCTATGAATTTATATAAGACTTGTCTTTTATCTTGTGCGTTTTATATTAAGATATACTAATTACCATCACATAATGTAAATATTGATTCTTGTCGCATATAAATATTTGTTAAATAAATATATTGATTAATATTGCATAATGTAAATATATTGATTGATTAATGTCACATAATAAACGACACGAAAACAAAAAGTGAGAATTTCAAACTGACATTATAGATATTCAAGAGGAAGTTGTAAGGATGCTAATAATATTCTAAATATACCACTAAGGATGCTAATATTATGCTAAGAGGGACTTTGAATATGTTTTAAGGATGCTAATGGGGTACTAGTGATAAACATAAGGACACTACAAAAGATGCTAGTGAGAAAATGAGGACACTAAAAGGACAGTGGTGGAATGCTAATCATAGAAGGAGGATGAAACTAAGACACTAAACAAAGGGGAAAAAATAACATAGAAAAAGGACACTAACGAGACCTTTAAGACGCAACAAAGACACACAAAAGGACCCAAAGATGAAAAGGATACATGATAAGGTATTATACTAGAACAATGTAGAAAAATACCCCTTCCTATTGCATCATGTGTTGTCTCATTTCACAATAAAACAAAATAAAAATGCAAAGGAAGAGGATGCCAAATGTCCCTATTATAGTAGTGAATCAACTTTTTTATTAAACATCTAGACTATGTTTTGTGACCTTAGCAAGCTTAGAACTTAATATTCTAAGGAACTTAATCTTCCCACGAAAAGATTGAACCCTAGATTCACTTTACAATAACATTCAAATCATGACTAACCTTCACCTTTTTCATGGTCTCTATAAATGCTTTCCTTAGTAATAGTGTTTCACATTAGTTTCCTTCTATTCACTCCAAATATGGTATTTTGGGAAACCACAGATATTCTGAATCCATTGTGTATTTGAAAATTTTATATTAGATGCTCAAAAGGATCATCCCTATATTTAAAAAAAAAACAATGAAATCATTCAAACAAATGGCAACTATCCCTTCAACAAAAATTCCAAAAGCATGATCTATTTTTCTATGAAAATTGCACGACCACTAATAAGTCCCATGAGCATCCTTTTATAATCATAAGTTCACATAATGTAGTGAAGAGACTCATTTATATAGAGAGGCAATTATTTGAATACAAGTGAAGATTCCATATATAGTAGACATCATCTTAGATACCATCATTATTTGCAATTTCTTGACCATCCTATGTATACACGAATTTATCTTCCAAATAAACTTGATTGATATTTCTAAAATCAACATAAAATGGATTTATTCACTCATTTTCCTAATGAGGACCAAATTCACCACCATGAAGAATGACATATTGTTTAAATAATATGCTCCAACAAAATCTTTCGAAGCTTCTTTCAAAAGATAATAGGCTCTAGGTTCAAATCAAGGCCCTTTACTAAGAAAATGGCATCGATAATCAATGGAATGATATGCTAAATAATATATGAATTGAATTTTTTCAAATAATCATATGACAAAAGTAAAACATCTTGATTTTTGGCTATGGGCCAATGGAAAGTAATAGAATATCAAAATGATCAAGCCCATGAATATCTGCACCAATCATTTTTGGAATGACCTCATACAGATCCAAAATATAGTTTTGTATACAATTTCTAATCAATACATATGCACAAAACAACCCAACTTAGGGACTCGATTGAGCTTCATACAATAGCTTTTGAGTACAAAACTCTCACAAGGAACATAAGACTTTTTTGAAGACACAATTTCAAAAATATACTCGAACTGAATAGATAGCAATCAGCTATAGACTCTAATGTAACGGGAATACACCAAGAGGTGTATATGCAAAATGTAATTTTGTTCTCAAATGATGAAATACAATTATGTTTTTTTCTTTGGAAAAAAAAGCATCTTGTTTTCGTTAATGACTGATGAATTTCTTATTTTCTACTTTAGAGTAGCCAATAGCTCTATTTAATAATTTCCATTCATTTTAATCCCCATATTGACTAAAATAGTCTCTTATCCACTTTTTTATAATATTTAATATTTTTATGTCATGACATCAAACCATCATCTCCCAAAATAATTGATTAAATATATATAAATATTTTTCAATTCTTATTAGTCCCTGCCTCTAGCTAGGGACTCTAGCATTCCCTTGGCGGTCAACCATCGTTGATTGCCTATTACTTGGTGCATTTTGATAAATTAAATGGTGCATTTTGATAGGTTTGCATATTTTTCCTTTAAGTTCTTTGTCTATTTTTTATAAAATTTATTTATTATTAAAAATAAATTTATTTTACTATTTATCTAATTTCACCAATACAATTTGGGATTGGTCCAATCTTAAATGATGTGACTATAATATAGTGGTGTATGCTTTTTATTTTAGGAATTTTCAGACTTAAAAAATAATTTTATTTTATTTTATTTCTAAGTGGCCAATTTGGCACACTCTGACATTGCAACAGTCGATGCACTGCAAAGAAGCTGAGTCACATGTTATGGGTACTGTAGTCGATGTTGCATCATCATGCAATCAACGCATCATCCTCGCGTGGCAACCTGAATGCACAAATATGTCAATTCTTCCATCCTCTTTTCCATGTTGCTTCCATCACCTAACATGCACAATGCTACCAATTTTGTGAAGAAGTGTATAATGGAATTCATGATTATGATCTCGTTCGATCTCGTTCCTGCTCAATGTAGGCCATAACAGCGGTAGGCTGATCATCTTACAATTCAAGCTTGTACGACCGCCCCTACAACAATGGATTCCACAATGCTACATTACTTGTTGCACCTAAGGTACTCTTAGCTTTTGCACTACACTAATTATTAATCATTTTGACAGAAATTTCATTCAGCAATGGCATTTGGCACACTGGAAAATGGGGTATTCTCTATTTGGGGATGTAGCTCAGAGGTTATAGGGAACGTATCTCATAGGGTATAGGTATGGCATAGCATGTGAAAGGTATGGGATCACTAACCTGCATTTCTTGATTCGATCTCCAGAATTCTTTGTTGGTTAGATATTTTCCTACTACACATTGACACTATTTTTGGGGAGGACAATATATTTTTCCATTTTTGTTGAATAGATAATCTGATAGATTATATTACACATTGATTTCATCAATGTCTTAGTAAATTGCTAAAAACAATGTCTATTCTCCACATATCACAATTAGGGCTAAAATCTACGTGAGCTTACTCGAGTTAAGGCTAAGATTCTACAGCTTCGGCTGTAATAAAGTATGGTACTCACAAGGGACAATATGAAGAGCATCATCCTCGTCCTATTGCAACACGAAGGGAATTTGGGAAATAACATGTCAAATTTCTACCGTCAGAATCTAAATTTAAGTTGATGTCCAAGAAAAATACTATCATTCATACCTATTGAAGAAGCAAGAACAAATTGAGATTCTGTAGAGGGAACCCATACCAATTCAAGGACACAAGTGAGAACACATGACCATAGAATTAGTGTCAATAAACTGTGCTCCATCCTTATCTTTCTCAAAGTATTTTTGTTTTTCCTTTTCGTAAATGGTAGAAGGAGATGGTATGCATGAATTTCATCAACTATTTGAACATAAATTGTGCTCCATCCTTATAATTCTCAAAGTATTTTTGTTTTTCCTTTTCATAAATGGTAGAAGGATATGGTATGCATGAATTTCATTAACTATTTGAGCATAGCACCTTTAAATACAACCAGAAAAACTAATGCATTGTATTAAAAGCAGTAAGAAACATGGAATTCAGGTCACAAATATGTGGAATAATGGGCATTACATATCGATCAGCAAACAACAATGCAAAGGAGCAGAGGATTAAGGCAGATGAATTGCTCTTCCTTAACTTTTCCCAAACTATTTATTTTGTGCTAATTTAGGGAAGGATGAAACTTGCTTACAATATTATTTAGTGCATAATATTTATCATAATTTTACCATTTTTATAAATATATAATTCTTGGAATATTATTTAGTGGATAATATTTATCATAAATTTTACCTTTTTACAAATACATACTTCTTTTGAAAAGCTAATTATTACTGAAAATATTTACTCTTTCCAACTGTTATCACTCCAAGAGTCACCCTAGACTATAATCAGGTGAGCTTGGTAACATGCAAATAATTCAAATTTAATCTTGAAAGATAAGCTTTAAAGTCACAAGGATTTGACCATAAGGACAATCAAATTCATCTACTGTACACATTCCCAATTATATCCTTCAGCAAAAGTGGCCTTAGCAACTTCAGATCAGAAAATAGACTTGATAAATGGATGAGGAAAAGAAAACTATGATCTGAACATGTGAGAGATACTTCCAGTACTTTAAAACAGACATCTCATAGTAAAAATCTATGTATTAACAAATTCTATATCACCAATGCAAAGAACGAAGAACATCACTCAATCATTGTATGAATAAGAAGAAGATTAAATCAGTCACTCTTTAATATTATTACACAAATAAATATAGATATGGAAAATAAAAATTGATCTCCATTGATAAGGAATCACAAGTCTGAACAAATACAGAGAGAAGAAAAGAACATAGTGATAACCACTCTAAATTCATCTAGGTTCAAAGCCCCCTTCCCCTAGATCATTCTAACCCTAATCTACTCTTGTAACATGAAATATATAGCACCATAGGTCCTTTCCAGCTCACCAATTCCAACTCCAACCCCTTTCCCAAAATAGAAACAGTTACAAACAAAGAATGACACGTTTTAATTGATTTCCTTCTTTTCAGGAGGTGAAATTCTGAAAACTAGGCTTCAAAATTCCACTTGTAATTCTCAAAATACAACATCTGTGTAAAATATGAGAACGGTTTTGTAGATAATATCATTCTAAATAAATACCTCTCTCGGTTTCTTGAAATTCATCTCGAGATAGCTAGAATATGTGTCGCAAAAACATGTCTCAATCAGGAAATCATGAAAACTGAAAAAATAGGGCTCAAAGATTCCTTCGAATCTCCCAATCCGTGACACTTGTGTAAAAAAAGAAATAGGTTAATGTTCTTGGGTCTGTGCTTGACAATAACCTCCTTTTATTTTGAAAATTCTTCCTGGTTCACCCAGAAATCCTCTTGGAATTCAACAGGTCAAAAATACTAGTTCAACAGTCTTAGAACAAAGTTTTTGCAGCACATTCCGTAGAGCATTTTGACAGAAGCGTAGCGTGCACTTGGAAGAGATTTTGAGATAGATTTTATCCATTTTTTATGATATGAAGGTTGTATAAGGTATCCTTGGATGTCCTCTAACCAATTGAATGTTGAAACTTCCAAAAAACCACATGTGAGACACTCAAAACTTCATTTCCCCAAGCTTACTCCATAAGCGTAGCGTGGGTTGAAAAACAATGGCAGAAACATGAAATTTGGGGTGTTTTCTAAGTTTTCCTCCAAAATTAGAAACTGTCATGAAAAACCAAAGGCATATCTGGGATTTACACATCAAAATTCATCCATCCATGTAAGGCTGACCTCCATTGGAGCCTCTAAGAAAAAGTGTAGCGTGAGCTCATTGTGTTTTTGTGCATCATGAAATTGTCAAAATGGTGTTTGGAGGCCTTCCCAGAGGATTTTTGGGCTTCAAGTGGTATGGTTGGAAATCTTATGATGTTTGTTGTACACAATGGAGTCATCAATAACTACAAAATCCTTCTCAAAACCCCTGAAAAACTGACTTGAATTCGAATTGTTCAAAAGTGCAGGAACCCTCCTATAGCAATTTTATTTTGGTAATTTATCTCAAATCATAACACCTGTGCATAAACTGAAGGAGGTTTTTGTTCCTTGGTCTATTATTGACAAAAACATTTTTGAAAATTTTTATGACTCAAATAACAAAACTAAGGTGAATTTGTTTGACCCATACAATCTTATGTGTTAACATTTGTCAAATTTTGGTATTTTGACAATTTTATGATGCACAAAAACCCAACGAGCTCATGCTATGCTTTTTCTCAGAGGCTCCAATGGAGGTCAGCCTTGCATGGATGGATGCATTTTGATGTTTAAACTGTAGATATGCCTTTGGTTTTTCATGACAGGTCCTAATTTTGGAGGAAAACTCAGAAAACACCCCAAATTTCATGTTTCTGCCATTGTTTTTCAACCCACGCTATGCTTCTGGAGTAAGCTTGGGGAAATGAAGTTTTGAGTGTATTACAGGTGTTTTTTTGCAAGTTTCAAGGTTCAGTTGGTTAGAGGACATCCAGGGATACCTTATCCAACCTTCATATAAAAAAATATATGCATAAAAGCTATCTCAAAATCTCCTCCAAGTGCATGCTACGCTTCTGTCAAAATGCGCTATGGAATGTGCTGCGGAAACTTTGTTCTAAGACTGTTGAACTGGTATTTTTGACCAGTTGAATTCCAGGAGGATTTTTGGGTGAACCAGGATGAATTTTCAAAATCCAAAGGAGGTTATTTTCAAGCAGGGACCTAAGAACATTAAAATCTTTCATTTTTCACACAGGTGTCACGGATTGGGAGATTCGAAGGAATGTTTGAGCCCTATTTTTTTAGTTTTCATGATTTCCTGATTGAGACATGTTTTTGCCACACGTATTTCAGCCATATGGAGATGAATTTCAAGAAAACGAGAGAGATTTTTCTTAAGAATGATCTTATCTACAAAAAACATTCACATATTTTACACAATTGTTGTAGTTTGAGAATTACAAGTGGAATTTTGAAGCAGGAAATCAGTTGAAATATGTCATTCTTTGTTTGTAACTATTTCTATTTTGGGAAAAGGGTCGGAGTTCGAATTGGTGAGATGTAAAGGACCTATGGTACTATATATTTCATGGTACAAGAGTAGAGTAGGGTTAGAATGAGCTAGGGGAAGGGGGCTTTGGACCTAGAGGAATTCAGAGTGGTTATCATTGTGTTATTTTCTTCTCTTTGTATTCGTTCAGACTTGTGATTCGTTATCAATGGAGATCAGTTTTTATTTTCCATTTCTATCTTTATCTGTGTACTAATATTAAAGAGTGACTGATTTACTCTTCTAATTATTCATACAATGATTGAGTGATGTTCTTCGTTCTTTGCATTGGTGATATAGAATTTGTTAATACATACATTTTTACTGTGAGATGACTGTTTTAAAGTGTTGGAAGTATCTCTAACATGTTCAGATCATATTTTTCTTTTCCTCATCCATTTATCAAGTCTATTTCCTAATTTGAAGTTGCTAAGGCCACTTTTGTTGAAGGTTATAGTTGGGAATGTGTACAGTAGATGAATTTGATTGTCCTTATGGTAAAATCCCTGTGACTTTAAATCTTATCTTTCAAGATTAAATTTGAATTCTTTGCAGGTTACCAAGATCACCTGATTACAGTCTAGGGTGACTCTTGGAGTGATAAAACCAACATTATAACTTGTTTTTAGCCTTATTATTACATAACAATTTTCACTCTCTAACTTTATGATAAATTGTTCTGAAAAAATAAATAAATAAAAATAAATAAATAAATAAAAAACATGAAAGAAAATGACCAAATATTTAACATTTTTGTGATGTTAAACAAAAAGGTTGGTTAACCCAAAAGGTTGCAGAAAATGAAAATACCAATGAATATCTTTACAAGCCTTTGAATTTCCATTCACTAGGAAATCTTAATGAAAAATATTTAATATTTTTATGATGTTAAACAATATTGTTGGTTAACCTAAAAAGTTGTAGAAAATGAAAATACCAATGAATAGCTTTACAAGCCTTCGAATTTCCACTCACTCTGTAAGCTTAACCAAAAATACATTGCAAAATAAAAATAAATAAGGGAGGGTAACATCTAACTTATCTTCCTTAGGATAATCTCCCCGCTTATGCATGCCTTATTGAACAAATAGGCCTCCAAGCAAAAATGTGTATCGCTTTTTACCATGAAATCCCTCGAGTTAATAAAGTTATGTGTCCAAAGTGGAGATGTCATGGCATTTCCTGCTATCATACTTTTAGAAAATTCAAAAACTCATTGAAACTTAATAACAAACCTATGATTTTCAAGAATTGTATGGTAAAATGGTATTTTAGTGTCAACAGTAGTCTAAAATTACTGTTCTCCTTGAAACTTGATTTTTTCTCTATTACTGTTGTACACCATATAATGATGTGCTAGGAACGCTAATAACTTGAATTATGTAGTACAATGTTGGACGCATACTACATGAAATGGGAAAACACTAATAACGTTGCATGTTCAAGCAAAAATGATTTGTTTATACTGTAAATACCCTCCATAGGATATAAGAACATGCTGAAGAAAGCTTTCATAATAATAAACTTTAAGTATATATTAAATAATGTTACACTATGGTTAACAGTAACAACTGCACACCATTATTCAATGTTATCCTCTATCATAGCAATTAGTTATGGTAATGAACTTTTTTGTTTCCTTTTCAAAATGTCATTCGCTTATCCAAAGTACATGAATCCAAAACTCTCTGACCTCTCAAGGCTAATAACGCTACCATATTCAATAATCATACACAAGTGATTTGTATAACAGTTTGTCTTGTGAAAAAGACGTGAGACACTGAACACAACTCCATGCCAACCCAAGCTCATAGAGAACAAGACCAAGAAACATTAAGAAAATGCATCATGAGCTACATCTGAAACAAGATTTATAGAAGACAAGAAATACCAGCGTATGTGGGTTCGGAGTGTCTTCAATGGAAGAGCCTTGATCGTGGGGTTTCGCTGTTAGAGGTTGATCAAACAGGCATGCGTGATATGTTCTCTCTACCAGATGGTGGTGGTGGATATATATTTCCGACTCATGGCAGTCTAAACACATTCTTACAAACTATCTTCTCTCAAACTATATGCTCGTCCAAAAAAGGATTAAACTCTCTGCTCAAAAAAATACTGGGTAAACATAATATAATTTTTCAATTATTTGGATAAGTGGAAAACATAATATAAAGGAAAGATAGAGAAAATACAAAAGAATTTTATAACCTATAATCTCAAAATTAAAGTAAATACGCCCTATCCCATCCTCCTCTTAGAAACAAGCCTCTCCCCCATTGAGAGCATGGATATGACTAGATACCTAATGTATAAGATCAAGTTAAACAACATGGAAGAGAAGAGTCTTCCTAAAATTTCTTCAAAATTGAGTGATAACCACCATCGACTCAAGAGAGGATGGCATAAAGATTCCTGGTCTTGGCTAAACTATTGGGGAATCATGGAAGACATCATTTTGCAGAATAAAGATACTATTAAAAAAAACATCAAATCAAAATTTAAGGAGAAAATGTGGTGTGATAAAGAGTTAGAGGAAAAAAGAAAATTAAGGTATTATAAGCATGTAATCAACCCTAATCTAGAATATCAAAATTATCTATCTGTTTTGCCAAGTGTAAAGAAAAAAATAAACATTGCTAAGATAAGAACAAATTCTCACGATCTCCATAGTGAAACTGGACGTTGGTCAATTACTAAAATGCCATGGGATGAAAGAGTGTGTCACCTTTGTGACACTAAGAATGTTGAAGATGAAAATCACTTTCTCTTAGATTTTCCAACCTATACCCATATTAGATCTCATTTTCAAAATATTTGTCACACTACCAACCTTCCTCACCTCTTAACTGAACAAAAGTATGGTGATCTTGGAAACCTTCTCTAAATGCTTTTCGAGCACAAATTTTTTTTTCTAAAGAATCGTAAGTAATCACTTACCCTCTTAAGGTCCGATAGACCAATTTGGTCTTAGTGGACGTTAATCATCATCATCATCATCATCATCATCATCAATATAAATTTTCAATTATTTGTTAATTCTTTGAGCACTCATATTATTATTTCGAATGGGATGGAATACAATTAAATAAAATTTGTTTAATTTTAAACCTAATAACGGACAATATAAAAACATTATAATATCCATTTAATTTAATTGTATTTTATTGATTATATGTTTTACTTGTGTACTACTTGTGCACTCTTCCATTATAATTAAAAATAGTATCAAATACAATTAAATAAAATTTGTTTATTATACAATCAAATAAAATTTGTTACTACGCACTCATAAATTTTACAACCACAAAAATCTACTAAGTTTAATTTTAAACCAAATAAACGATGAGAATCTACTAAGTTTAATTTTAAACCTAATAAAGCCCGCAGGGGTGTAGACGGATTGGCAAGTGCCGTGTAAATGGAAGGAAAATTGTAAATGAAGTCTCATGTTCGATTCTCACCCCGATTTACTTGTGCGCCATTCTTACGGGCTGGGTGGTTTCACCTGGGGTTATAGTGGTAGCCGACGAGGATCGACCCCGTGTCACACGAGTACGAGAACCACGCGTTTCTGATTCCCCCAGTACAATAAATAAATAAACCTAATAAATTATTAGATAAGGACATTACTTTGTTGTTAATTATAAAAATCCAAAAATTTATTACTTTTAATTTTCAACTTAATAAACGATGAGATAAGGACATTACTTTGTTGTTAATTATAAAACTCTTTCAAGTTGCTAGGCCACCCAAATTTGTTTTTATTGAAGATATGTTTTCTTAGTTAATTCTTTGGACACTTTTCCATTATAATTTCGAAAGGATCAAATACAATTATTAAGTTTGTTTTTTAATTGATTCTTATTTTATTATTTTAATTATCAAGTAATTTATTATAAAGTTAACATTTTTTTTGAATTGCATTATTAGCAAATTAACTCCGCTTAAAGGCAGAGACTAGTTGTTTTGCAAATATTTCCCTTGTTTTCCCTATTATGTAACTTCCTCTTCAATATATTATGAATCATTCTTCTTTGATATGTGAGCCTTCATCTTATTGGGGTTATGGTGGTTAAGCTCAGCTTTGTTGTCATTAGACTAATTTACAATTCACTCCTGGTGTGCAGTGATAATCCACAATGGTCATTAGTAAGTTGGCTTTATCATCTCAACTTTTATGGGTTTAGGGAAAGCCAACATATAGCCCACTTTTATATATTTGATGTGTTGCCTCATTTTTAATTATCGTGTGAACTATCATAATTTGATTCATTGATTTATTTGTACATCAAAGCTACTCCCATATATTGTGTTCTAGGTTCATGTGATCATTTAGTAGAGATTGTGTTTCTTATGGTATTTGTGTTTTAACTTTAACATATTTTTTAAACAAAAACTACTAATTCATTTGATTTCCAAACAAAATTAAAATTTAACTCATTGTCAAAGACTTTCCAACATTTATTCTCACTAGCAACATAGGGCCTAAAAAACACTTTAACAAAGAACTTGTACATTGATAGAGTAGGATGAGGGGAGAAAAGACAAGCTAATATAGCTAGAGTGTATTAACTAATTATCCTCCGTTGGAATTGTAACAATTAAGAATGCACCAAAATTTTAATTCAATTCCAACACTTAGTTTTGTATCTCTTCTGTAATGTCCATGGTTTTAATCCCTGCAAATTATAATGTAATTGTATAAATGTCATTTAGGCTTGTGAGTCGATATGTTTGGGACAAAGAGACTGTATTGATTAATATGGTTGAGGGTCGAACTATGTATTATGAACATTGAAATGATTAATAAAGATGATAATTGTTGATTATGATACAAGAGAGATGAAAACAATGGGGGTATATGATTCCACAAGAGAGGGGTCCAAGAGAGATTTTATTCATGGGTATTAATCCAACCCACATTCATGAATTGTATTTGTGTACAAGCCTTCTAATTATTGTTGAGTGTTCCCAAAGCCAATCATTAAACTCATGTAATATGGTGGGTGTGAGGAGTCACATCCTAGATTTATTGGAAACATAGGGATGAAGTACAATCATCTTTGGGAAAAGTGAGAGTCAAGCAAGCAAGAGAGAAGAAGGAAAATTTGTATGGTGTAGAAGACAATTTTTTTTACAAACAAATTTTGGGTAGTAAAAGGGGAGATGAGTGTTGAGAATATCACCAACCATGTTGTGCTTGAAAGTAACCACGGTTTGGTTGTGTTTTATGCTGAGAAAGAGGCATGTGTGTCTGTAAATCGAGTTGTAACCATGTAGATTGTTTTCTTATTGAGGAAATGGATCACGAGTCTTGTGAAGGATATTTTGAGCACTCTTGGAGTAGCTAGGAGTTTTTTGGTCAATCAGGTGCACTGGAGCCCTAGAGGGAAGTGGGAAGGACCAAGGGACTATGTACAGTGAAGGGGGATCCCATTCCTTGGGTTGTGAAGGTTTTGGGGAAGAGAGTAAAACCTAGGTTTTGAGACTGATGTGTGTGGAGATCAGTGGACAGCCAGGAGGGTCAAATCTTCTTATGGACACATAGCCTCGGCTTGGGGTGGCCTGATGTTGAGAGAAAATTAACAACAATTCCCTTGGTTGGGAGGTTCATCTAGCGTACACAACCAGTTGGTTACTTATTAACAAATATGTTCTTTGTTATGTTATTATGTTTATTCTCATGTACAAATGGTTTATATGAATGTTGTGTGTTTGTTGTGTTCTTACTGGATGCATTAATGTTTCTAATATATGTTGTTAGATGCATTTAGAACTATGGTATCAATCAAATGGTTAAATGTGGGTGTGATCTATAGTTGGTAAGCTACATGATATTATTAAGTAGAAAATCTAAATTGTAATGTGCATTTTGCTCGTAATGTTCCTCAGTTGGACTAGGGCATGTTAAATTATGGTATCAGAGATTCTAGTTCAAACATAGGGTTTGTATGGGCCAAGAATTAGCTTGAATTTGGTAAAATTCATTGTTACATATTTCTATATGTGATGAATTTGGAGAAAATGGTGAAAAATCATAGTGAAATCCCCAAATTTGTGAGTAACCCGAGTTTTAAATGCCTTAGATTTGTCAAAGATATATCTGGGGCATAAATATGTAGGTTGGAGAGTTAAATTTGACATCGAGTGTCAAAAATTCATGTTTTAATGGTAGCCAAAGGAGTTGGGAGAGTTTGATGAATCAACGACCAAGATTGTGGTTGATTTTGAGATCAACGACCTATATTCATCGTGAGTTGATTAAGAACTCATAATTTTTTAGAAAGTTTGCAAAAAGAAAAGAATTGACAGCCAGGATCTATTTTTGACGTTTTGCAAAAGGAAGCAAACCGATGACCAAGATTCATCTTCGCAGTTTGGTGAAGTAAGAGAATCAATGGTTGAGATTATTTTTCGGAGGTTTGGAAAATGGATCAAATCGACGGTCAAGACTCATCGATAGAGTTTTGCGATCTTAAAGAATTGATGGTCAATATTATTTTGAATACGTGATCAACGACCCATATTGATTTGGGATTTGGTCAGAATTGTTTTGAAGTGCTGGAGTTCGCTAAGTCTAGAGATCGTCGATGGTCGATGACTGAATCGGTGAGATTTGCGAAGAGTTTTAGTTTTCCAACAGAAATCATCGATGGTCAATGATCAACTCAGAGAGTTTGGAGAAGAGTTTGGTTTGGCCAAAGGAAATATTTGATCGTCGATGATCAGGGGTTGGAATATTTTGGCGAAAGGTTTCATGTGTCCAAAGGAAATCACCAATAATCAATGGTCGATGATTGGGGGTCAACAGGATTGGAGAGGTGTTCAATTTGTTGAAAATAATTTTTTGGTCGCTGATGAAAAGGAATGAGGAGGATGATTTGCCTTTCCATGTCAACATTCACGTGTCATTCCACATCATCCAGAGTGCCATGTCAATGTCCACATGTCATGTAACGTTAGCCATAGTTCCATGTCAGTGTCTACTTGTCTTGCCACATCAACATAGTTTCCACGTCATCCCGAAGATGGTTGATGGTCGATGGTTGAGGTTCAGCAAAATTTGTAGACAAGTTGGTTTCCAAGGAAATTTGTTCAAGGTCAATGACCGATGATTAGGGTTCAATAGAATTCACTGGAAATATTGGTTTTCCAAGAGAAATGGTCGATGGTTGATGATCGGGGTTTGGGGAAATCAATGAGAAAGTTTGATTTACCAAACAAATAGTCGATCTCCAATCATTGATGTAGTGTTGGAGAATCAATGGTCCAGATTGCTTTGAGCTGAAAATCGACGATGGAGATTCATATGTGGGCTTGGTGGAGGTATAGCAGTTCAACAACTGAGATTTATCTTGATTTGAGATGAACGGTGAAGATTAAGATATTTTTATAACAGTAAAACAATCAATTTTGTACGAAATTTCAAGATTTTATAAAGTCATGAACTTGCAAGGGCATTTTGATGCCCTAAAAAATGTTTTTAGGAGTTATAATTTTCAAAATTGTAAGTTTTGAAGGCACCACATACATTTTTTTTAGCTTAAATAAAATAGTTTGAAAAGATGTTTCCAACAAGTTATTTTGATCACAAAATAGAGCTCATATGAGAAAGTTACAATTGAAACAATAAGGGTATATTTTCACTACCATTTTACTTCCAGAGGGCGTAACTCCTCACTTCGAAGTCAATTTGGGGCACAAGAGCAGTATATGGAAATATTATGAACCATAGGTGTCATATATGGAACCAGATTTGGAATCTAGGTATGAAAATATGTACAAAAATAGAGAAAATGCTTGTAGCATGTAAGGCTAAAAATGTAAAATGTTCAAAACTTATGTCGGTCGTAACTAACAATCTGGAGCCCGATTAAGGGTGAAAATTTGATAGATCGTTCAGAAGTTAGTCATGGACATACCCAATTGAGATTATTTCAAAATACCAAAGGATTTGGTGTAGGGATGCATGATCAAGCCTAAAATTGCTAAGTCGGGAGAAAGTCGAAAGGGGAAAAGTTGTCATTTCCAGAGTGATGTAGATTTTGACTAGAGAATTACTATGACAATCTAAGAGTTGTGAATTCAGTGTTGGTATTGTTATCTGTGTCACATCGAATTTTTTTTCTTGTTTCCAGATATATTTACCTCTATAAGTGGAAAAATTTGGTGTTTGAGTTTATTTGCACCAAGGAGAAAGGTGCATAAAAGATGTAAATTAGCAATATTCAATCACCTATAACTTTATGTTCAGTGGTTAGAATTGGGAAAGAAAGTATTCATTAGAAATCTATTGGATAGGAGAATCCATATATCCACTCATAATTTATTTTTGAGCCAAAGAATTATCAAGGAATCACAAGGAAGGTTACTAATGAACTTGAAGGACACCATTGAGCAAAAGGGGAATTTCATGAAGTCAAAACTTTTTACTCGTAAATCAAATTGAAGCATGAGTATGGTCATTGGAAAACTAATTCAAAGGAAAACATGGAAAAAGGTATAATTTCTCTAATGGAGCAACATGTTTCTCCATAAAGTTTCATGAAAAAGTGGAATTGGATTCCAAGAACCATGCAACTACTCAATGTAAAGATTTTTCCAAATAATGTCAAAATTTGGAGAAACTTTCCCAGATAATAGAGGTGAGTGCCATAGGTGATTGTTGGGTAAGGAAGAATATTTAAACTCATGATAGTTTATATGCATAATTATAGAGTTACATTTGAATTGCAATAACTTGACAAAATAAAAGGGGATAATCTTATTAACGGGGCATTGTTAATAAGCAGAGGAACACTCCAGCCGAGAGTGTTGTGTGAAGGGATTGGTAACAAGAGAATAAGATTTCCAAAAATAAGGATTGTGTGGGTCTATTCAAGATTAATCCCAGGGTCCATTGGACATGGAAGCAGTTCAAGCTTGTACAATTGCCTGAAACATCAAAGAACTACAGAGGAAAGTGCAGGGTTGCAGAGAAGATGATGCAAGGTTGACAAAGCACTAAGCAAGAGCATAGAAATATTAGTCTTCAGCTACTACATAGTCTTAATGGATTTCAAAGGAAAATCAAAAGAGGTCCTCACATAAATCATGAATCCAACATGTGAGGAATGTCATCTACATGCACAAGGAGTTAAGGGGGACTCCATAGCCTTAAAGGTAGAAATGTAGTGAAGGATATAAATCTTGATACAAGAGAAGGAAAAGGGATACCATGAGATGAGGTGTCAATCATGGGTGGATGAGTCATATCTATGTACAAGTATAGGGATGCAGGAAAAAGGAATTGTTGGATATGATCTAGAAACTTTTGTCTAAAAGTACCCAAAGAAAGAAATTTTCCTCTAATTATCAGAGTGCACAGCGAAAGCAGGGTACATGTGAGAATGGAGGAGTGTATAATTCCAATTAGAGTAGAGTGGTATTGAGTGGCCAAGCAATAATTCACAGTGAATCACCCAATGAAGTGAACATAGGTATTTAAAATTGAGCAAATCCATGGATAGAAAAATATATTGGAAAAGATAACATAAAATAAATATTTTAGAATGTTGAAATGTCGGTGAATGAGAATGGTATTTCAAGACCAGTTTGGTCAAGGAAATGGGGAGTGTTAACATTCATCTAGAGTAGTGCATTTTACAACACTACGAATATTGAGAATTTTAACCAAAATATTGGGACATGAAAATGACAACAGTAGTGGATCTATTGATTGAAAATATAGAACGTTTAAATGGGGCTTGGATGGAAGGTTCAAAATAGAGGTTAGTGATGCACAATTGAGTAGAATGGTAGTGCACGGGGCAGTGAGGTTCTACAGGAATTCAAGGGTAGCCATCTACAAAAACAAAAATAAATAAACAAATAAAATTGAAATAAATATGCACTGGATAGCATGATAGAATTTGTGCATGAGGCATACAATAAATATAGAATGCATGTGCGTGAAATATGCATGAAATATTAAATTCTTGATGCATATTGATGCGCATTGGTACATGTGGGTATGCTTGAACATGTATATGGAATGAGTATAAATTAAGAGTAGTATGTTGATATATATATATGAATTAATGATGTTGTGATATTTGAATAAGACTAATAACGGATTGTGTATCCAAGAAAAATGTTATAGCATGGTTGATAATGATGTTGATGATGTAGCTACATATGAAAGCCATCCATATGAAGACAAAGGAGGATGGTAAGAGTGATGACCAAGAAGGGAGTCGGCGAGATTCTACAAAATGTCAAATGATCAGGTAGCATCAAGTAATTTGATAATAGTTATGCATGTATGCATTGTGTTGCTTATGTTGCATAAAATGATGAAAGTAATAGAAGTAATAATTCCCTCAGTTAAAGATCAATATTTGGATTGACGTATAAAGGTAGAGATCCTTGGAGGTACAATTTTTTCTTAATGCTTGAAAGTACATATATAGTATTCATGGTATCTTATGTGGGCTATGGGATCATAACCAAGTTCAATCAGGAGATATACTCCTGCAATATCAATGAACTCCATTAGGGATGGCCATGTGTGAGGGCATGGTATGGTTGGAAATGGAAGGGGTATACCATCATATAAGTGCATGATGTTCTTCCCATGTATAACTGATGTTTGGACTGCAACCTCTACATTGAATAACACTAAGGGATCATGTTCCTAGTGTTGTGTATGGGTTGAAGAGGAAGGTATCCAAATAATTGAACATGTAATTGGGAAGGGATTGGATAATGTGTTAAGGTTATGGATATACCTTCAAATTCACCATAGTGGAATACATAACATGGATATGTGGTATTCCAGATCCAATTCAAGGATGTGTTGTGTACTTGTGGCCATGGGAATTGGCACGTTGGTTTTAATTATTAGTAATGTTTGATTGCATTATGAGGATCTTGGTATGATAGATAATGAGTGTGCAAGGAATGATAGTTTCATTCTATTTAATATGAATAATAGTTAGAAGTGATTGAATTTTTAGAGTAATATAATTCTGAAATCACTTCATGGAATGTTTGCAAATGTTGCAGTGAGATGATAATGTGCATGAATACTGACAATTGTTTGGATGAATGAAATTGAGAAGAATTGTAGGAAAAATGGTCTTGGATATGGAAATGGTGTAAGCCCATAAGGAAGACCAATTCTTGTTGTTGTAAGAGCCAAATGTCTTGAGAAGAAATCTCATGCTTGGGAAACTTTGTTTCCTATATGTAAAAAATATTTGGAAAATTAATAAATAAATTTCTATGTTGATATATCATAATGATTGTATGTGTGTGATATAGATGAGATGATGGTAATTGAAATTGAAATCTCAAGAAGAAGGCTATTGTTATGACACTGGAATCCTATGGTTTCCATAGGTTACAATTTGTCAGTGAAGGTGTAATAGTGAGTTGGCGCTCCCCTTGCACAAGAACACCTTGGAAAATGATGGATCGCGTGAGGGAATGTGTAGAAATGAAGGGGATCCTTGAGCCTGGAGGGTGAGTATGGAAAGGGGGAGGGAACTCAAGAATGTGTATGACATGGTGGTTGGAATCATGTGGGAATGTCAGATAAGAACAATGAGTTGATTTATTTCCCATGGAAACTTTGTAAAGTACAAAATAACGATACATATGAGTATTGGTTTATGATTGCAAACTTGTTTTGAATAAATGTTTATATTTTGGAGTTGAAAACTCCTATGAATAAGATAATTGTTATACTATAATGGATATAACAGGTATATTTTCTTAATGTATTCTATAGGAACAATTGAAGAATGGAAGACATGTACCAAGTTGTCAGTCCTAAATATTGAACTCATATGTGAGTTACACTACAAAAACAAGGTTTTTGTTGGTTATTTCCCTAGTATCCTTCCTAGGAGCGAGTTCCCTTGAGTTCCCAGTAGTGATATTCTTGGTCACATGCACCAGAGAGACCCTGGTAAACGAATGGTACATCCTGATGGACTAAAAACACTGAAGGAGTCACATTCCTTGGGTCATCCTTGATTAACGAATGGGACGTCCAATGGACTAAGAGCATTGAAGTGGTATATTCTTTGGGTTGGACAAATTGTGTGGAAGAGAGCTGGTGGAAGTCGGGATAGTTATAGGATAATGTCAGTGGTTTATGTATATATTTTTGGACCAGAGTGTTTATGTATGTATGTATGTATGTATGTGTGTGTGTGTATTGTAATTGTATTTGTATGTACACCCAGTGGTATTGTGCACTGAGGATAGTGAAAAAATAAGGGAGAGGGGAATGTAACATCCCTAGTTTTAATCCCTACAAATTATAATGTAATTGTATAAATTTTATTTTTCATGAAATGAAAGAACACTTACACATTAATTCTAGCAAAAGAGAAGAAGAATTTAATCAAGAATGCAAATGACACAAGAAATCACACAGTACACCGATATTTTACCCTAGAAACCCTTAACCGGGAATACCAACATTCCTTTGAGCATTATTCTCTCTTGTTGTCTTATTCAATCAGAATAAAAGGTTGCATGTCTAACCTTGGTCCATACCTAAGACACAATCAACATCATACCCTCTTACACAGGTAAGAACAACCTTGTAGCTAATTCAATTTACATATGCATGACCAACAACCTACACTTACACATGCATTAAACTGCAAAAGTGAATTCTACAATTACCTTACAACAATATCCTTCACGGCCTTACAACATGCCTCTGTATAGGCTTTACAACAAGAAAAACCCTAAAGATTGGCACCCAAAAATAGTTACAGATCCATGCATATCATTGGCTGCAAATCTCGCAAAGCCCAAGATTTTTTTACAGTTGACTCCAAGCCAGGTTTACCATTCAAACTTCATTCGGTCTCTAGTTGGTCGTCTCACTCATACACTTTGACCTCTTGTCAGTTTACTTTTCGTCGATATCTTTGACTTCAACTTTACCTATTCAACTTCCTCGACCCTCGACTTGTTGTCTATCCACCTTAACTTTGAGCTGCTATCGATCCACCTTGACTTTGACCTATTGTCGATCCACCATGACCTCGACCATCAGTCAATTCACCTCAACTAGAATTTCACTGCAAATAATATAACAACCCAACATTCTCCCACTTTTCTTCTTCTTTGTTGAAACAAGAGATTCTTGAACTTTCATTCATAGACCCAGGGCATCAATGCCCATTGCCTCTCTACACCAAGATAAATTCAAAACACTCACAGACTTGGTCAATGAGTCTGTTATGTTTTCCAACGTGTCTACTTTTTCCAGTAGTACCTTGTTACTTTCCACCATGTCTCTTATGAAATGGTATTGTACATCAATGTTCTTATTCATTGAATGATAAACAGGGTTCTTTGCCAGAAATATTGTACTTTAACTGTCACAACTTACTTTCATAGCTCTCTACTCAAACCTGATTCCTAAACACAACCTTTGAAGCCATACCACTTCTTTGCTTCCATGAGGGGTAGCCATGTATTCATCGTTTGTTTTTGACAAGGTTACAACCGCCTGTCACTTACTCATCCAACTTATTTCTCCATCAAACATCTTGAAGACATATATATTGGTCAACCTAAGTCGATCCATATCTCCAGCCCAGTCGACGTTGACAAATCCATATACATATAATTTACCATTGTCACCTCCAGGTTTTCCTTGATAGAGTATAGCATAGTCCTTCATGTCACACAAATACCTAAATACTCTCTTGATAGCTACTAGTTCTCATTTCATGGTATTGACATGTACCTTCTCAACATTCCCACTACATGGGAAATGTCTAGTCGAGCTCAGACCATCACATACATTAGACTTCCAACCACACTTGCATAGGGAACACATGCCATGTCCTCTACTTATTCCCGTGTCTTTGGACATTGTTCAGAAGTAAGCCTTTCTCCCACTGTAATTGGCACCTTCATCGGTTTGCAATCCTGCATGTTGAATCATTTCAGAACTGTTTCAATATACTTCATCTAATTCAACCATTTATTTCTAGCATCTTGATCTCTCTTAATCTCCATTCCCATAATGAAGTTAGTTGCACCAAGATCCTTCATGTCAAACTTGGAGGATAGTTGCTTCTTCACCTCCTTTATTGTGTCCATGTTGTTTCCAATCAACAACATGTCATTGACATACAAATCTACATATATGAAACGTCCACCTTCTTCCTTGGAATATATGCAGTGATCAACTTTGCTTCTCACAAATACCAAACTAAGGATGTATGTGTCAAAATTTTGGTACCACGTCCTTGGCGATTTCTTTAGACCATAAATGGATATTTTGAGTTTGCACACCAACTCTTGCTTACCCTTTACTACAAATCCTTTAGGTTGTTTGATGTAGATCTATTCTTCCAGGTCCCCGTGTAGGATTTTTGTCTTTACATCCATCTTTTCTATCTCCAAATCAAATGTTGCAGCTAGATACATTAGTACTATAATGGAATTTGTTTTGAAAACAGGGGAAAAAATCTCACCGAAGTTGACTCCATCGACTTGGGAATATCCTTTCTCTACCAATCGAGCTTTGAACTTCTCAACTTTCCCTGCAACATTCATCTTCTTCTTGACCATCCACTTGCTACTGATAGGCTTTCTTCCACTAGGTAACTTGACTAAATCCGATGTCTCATTCTTGTACAAGGATTCCATCTCTTCGACCATGGCGTCCTTCCAGAGTTTACCCTCTGTTGAGTCGACTACCTCATTGACCAACTTGGGCTCATCATCGATGGTAGTTAACATGATTGTGGAACATAAGTGAAGAGGACTATACCTTTCGACTGGTTTTATTACTCTTTCTGACCTACTTACCACTGGAGTAAGTTGTTCCACCTCTTCCTCGGATTTTTTTGACTCATTTGAATCATCTTCTTCGTTCCTCAGTTAAAACCACAACATATTAGGATTATTCTCAGTCTAAACATCTTCCTCTGGCTCAGACTTACCTTTGAATTCTATGAAGAACACATATCGATTGTACAGTGTTCTCCTTGATGCAGGATCCTACAGCTTATATCCTTTCATTCTTTCTTTGTATCTAATGAAAATATATTTGAATGCCTTCTTTTCCATCTTGCTCCTCTTTTCCTTGGGAACATGCACAAATGCATCACAGCCAAAGACTTTGAGATGTGCCATCGAAGGCTTCTTACCAGACCATACCTCATTTGGAGTCGTGAAGACTAGTGTCGACGAAAGAGACATATTCACCAGATATCTTGCAGTCTCAATTGCCTCTGCCCAGAACTCTTGTGCAAGCCCAACACCACTGAGCATGCTCCTTTCCTTATCCATCAATTTTTTTCTCATTCTCTCAAAAATTCCATTTTGTTCTGGGGTGTATGGTGTGGTATTGTATCATGTTATGCTACACTACTTACAAAACTAATCAAATTCCTTTCCACAAAATTCACCACCATTTTTATTTCTTACCACTTTAATCCACTTCTCTGTCTGTTTTTCCACAAGAGCTTTAAACTCCTTAAATATTTCGAAAACCTATGATTTCTTCCTCAGGAAATATATTCATGTCTTCCTAGAAAAATCGTCTATGAAGGAGACATAATACAGGGATCCACCAAGTGAAGGCACTGTAACCAAGCCAAACACATCACTATGCACCACTTCTAGAATCTCATTTTCCCTTGTCGCTCTAGATGGGAACCTCACCCGATTTTGTTTCAAAGATATGAAATGTTCACAAAAATTGAATTCTAAACCACATTCAAGAAAACCTTTGACCACACCTTTTCTTTGCATAACTCGAAGTCCCTTTTCTCCAATGTGTCCCATCCTCTTGTTCCATAACTTGTTCAAGTCGATTTCATCATGTCTTGTCGATTCGATTTGAGCCGACTTGGCTCGATTCAAGTCAAGTTGTGTCAACATTGAGTCGAGTCGAGTTGCAGTCAAGTCGAGTTGAAGTCGAGTCGATTTCAGGAGAAACAATGTTGTTTCATCTAGACGATTTGACATTCCCTAACTTCTTGTATAGGGTACCAATCCAAACTCCCTTCATTAAAACCATCGCACCTTTGACCATATTGCACGAATCCTTATGAAACAGAGTATTCACACCTACATCACTCATCTTGCTGAAAAATATCAGGTGTCTTTCCAAACCCAGAATGTGTAGCACACCTAGAAGGGTTCTTTTCCTCCCATCCTGCAGTGTCAGTCAAACTCTTCCCTATTCGAAAATTCTGGTTGTCAAGTCATCCCCCAAGAACACATCACCCCCACCATATCTTTCATATTCACAGAACCATTATTTATGTGGTGTCATATGATAGGATTCTCCTAAGTTGATAAACCAAACATCTTGATCTGACTGAGTACTGCTCAAAGTCAGGTACACATCACCTCCCTTATCGGAGGTCATCTTTCTCTCAGTCGATTGCTTCTTGTCGGATCCATCACTGACTTTTGTTTCCTTCAACTTAAATTCCTTTTTATTAAGCCCATCTTTACCACATTTCTAGCATCTTCGCGTCAACTAAACTAGGGATTTAGATCGACCCTTCGACTTAAACTTTCTACCAGAGAATATTCCTTTATATGTGTCTACCAGTCGACCTCTCACTACCAGAGCATCTTTGGTCGATCCTTCCATGTTATTCCTTCTCATTTCTTTTGATAGTAGAGAAGAAACCATGTCATTTAGCTCTAGTGTGGTTGTATTACTCCCAATAGCCATGACTAAGTTATCCCAGGAGTCTAGAAAAGAAAATAATAGGCTGATACACTTCTCCTCATCAGTGATATTAATATCCATAGATGATAATTGTCTTAACATGATATTAAACACATGTAAATGCTTAGTCACTGAACTTCCATCACTCATCCTCAGAAGATATCATTTCTTTATAAGGAACAACTTATTTACCAAAGATTTCGATGGGTATAAGCTTCCCAACTTGTCCCACAGTTTCTTGGTTGAATCTTCACGTGAGACATTCAGTATCACCGAATATGAAAGACAAAGTTGAATCATAATTCTTTTTCTTCTTTCAAGTTTATCCCAGTCTTTCATCGACGTTCTTGTCGGCTGGGTTATTGCACAGACCGATGTCCATTGTTCTCGATCTACAAGAATATCTTCCATTTTAAGCTTCCAAAGCTCAAAATTCTGGCCATTGAATTTTTCTATCTCTATTATGGAACTGTTCGACATTCTTTATCATGATCTTTAACACAATTTATGACTTACGACTCTAATTCTACCTAGTTATTAGCTCTCAGACTCAAGATTTGCAAATCAAGATATGATATACTCACCAAAGCATAATACCTCTCTGATAACTCACTTGTCAGGGAAGACCTAAGCTTTGATACCACATGTCAGGAAATGAAAGAACACTTCCACACTAATCCTAGCAGAAGAGAAGAATAATTTAATCAAGAACACAAATGAAACAAAAAATCACACAGTACACTGATATTATACCCTGAAAACCCTTAACCAATAAAACCAACATTCCTTTAATCGTTCTTATATCTTTTTGTCTTATTCAATCAGAATAAAAGGTTACATGTCTAACTTTGGTCCACACCTAAGACACAATCAACATCATACCCTCTTGCAGAGGCAAGAACAACCCTATAACCAATTCGGCTTACATATGCATGACCATCAACCTACACTTACACATGCATTAACCTGCAAAGTGAATTCTATGATTACCTTATAACAACAACCTTTACGACCTTACAACACGCCTCTTTATAGGCTTTACAAAAGGAAAAACCCAAAATATTGGTGCCCAAAAATGGTTATAGATCCATGCATATCATTGGCTACAAATCCCACAGAACCCGGGATTCTATTACATTCGACTCCAATTCAATTTTACCAGCCGACCTTCATTCGATCTCCAGTCGGTTGTCTCACGCCTGCACTTCAACCTCTTTTCGGTTGACTTTTCATCGATATCTTTGACTTCAAATTTACCCAGTCGACTCCCTCGAACTTCAAATTGCTATCGATCGAACTCAACTTAGACCTATTGTTGATCCACCTTGACTTCGACCTACTATCGATCCCCCTCAACTATTGACTTGCTATCTATCCACCTTGACTTCAACCATCAGTCGATTAAAATCAACTATACTTTCACTGCAAAGAATATAACAATCGAACATTATTTAGGCCGATGAGCCGATATGTTTGGGACAAAGAGCATGTATTGATTAATATGGTTGAGGGTCAAACTATGTATTATGAACATTGAAATGATTAATAAAGATGATCATCACTAGTTGTGATATGAAAGGAATGAAAATGATAGAGGGATATGATTACAAAAGAGAGAGGGGTCCAAGGGGGATTTTGTTCATGGGTGTTAATCCAACCCACATTCCTGAATTTCATTTGTATATTAACATTCTAATTATTATTGAGTGTCCCCAAATCCAATCATTAAACTCATGTAAGAGGGTGGGTGTGAATATTCACATCCTAGAGTTATTGGGAGCATGGGGCTGAAGTACAATCATCTTTGGGAAGAGTGAGAGTCAATCAAGAAAGAGAGAAGAAGGGAAATTCATATGGAGAAGAGGATAGTTTTTTTTTACAGGAAGATTTTGGGAAGCAAGAGGGGAGTTGAGTGCTAGGAAGAACACCATCCATGTTCTCCTTGAAGGAAATCATGGTTTGGATATGTTTTATGTTGAGAAAGAGGCATGTGTGTTTGTAAATAAGGTTGTAAGACTATAGTGTGTTTTCTTTTTGAGGAAATGGCTCACAAGTATTGCAAAGGATTTTATGAGCACTCTTGGAGTAGCTAGGAGGTTCCTGGTCAACCAGGTGCACTAGATCCCTTGAGGGAAGTAGGAAGGATCAAGGGACTATGTGTAGTGAAGGGGGATCCCATTCCTTGGGTTGTGCGGGTAGTGGATAAGAGAGTAGAACCTAGGTTTTGGGGATGCTATGTGTGGAGAGTGGAAATCGAGGAGGGACAAATATCCTTGTGGAGTCATATCCTCAACTCGGTGGTGGCCTATTGTTGAGAGAAAACAAAAAAAACTTATTATGGCTAGGAGGTTCATCCTTCATATGCATCTAGTTGGTTACTTATTAACAGATAATTTCTATGTTATGTTATGATGTTTATTCCGCTGTGCAAATGGTTTAGATGAATGTTGTGTGTGTTTTTGTTCTTACTGGATGCATTCATGTTTATAGTATGTGTTGATAGATGAATTTAGAACTATGGTATCATTCAAGTGGTTAAATTTGTATGTAATATGTATTTAGTAAGCTACATGATATTATTAAAGAAAAGCTCAATTTTAATGTGTATTATGCTCGTAATGTTCCTCAATTGGACTAGGGTAGGTTACATATTCAATCTTTCATTCTTAGGAATGCAAACATTGTAACCATGATGAACAATCAACTCAACATCTCCAAGCACTTTATGAATCTTAATCTTCAAATCAAGTGCTTATTGGAATCCTAAAACCAAAGCTTCATATTCAATTGTGTTCTTTATACACTCAAATTGTAGCTTATATGAGTTAGGTACAATATTAAAATATAGGGATCGAAAAATCACCCCATTTATTGATCCTAGTATATCTAGAATATATGTAAAGCTAACATACCTTGAGAGGCAGTGGGGCTAAGAATACATCCAAGTTGGTCATTGTGGTAAACAATGGTGTGGCCACTAGAATTAAAATGTTCAGCGCAACTATCTAGAAACTAATGACATAACATTTAACCTAGAAAGGTAGCATCTTGAACCAACTTTAATGAAAAATACTCTTTGAATATCTACTCCTTGATTCATGACCCTCTTGGGAAATGTCTACAAACCTAAAGCCAAAACTATTTATTGTGTCATAAATATGAAGGAATAATATTGCAAATTTTGAGATTGAGATAGCTTATAATGAAAATTACAATGCTTTAGGGAATCCCTTGTGTAGTGTTCCTTAACCATTGAAAATTGAAACACAACTAGGTATATAGATAATATAATTGAAAATTAACCAAAAACAAGGTACAATGAGATAAAAATTGCAAAAATACCCTTGTATATTGATAATGTGAAGAATAATACAATATGCACTTGCCTCTTAAGGTGGGGTGACTCTTCATTAATCAGTGCTCCAAATACACAACACAAGACAAACATTACATAGTCTCCTATATATTTAAATAGATTTTGTATAGTAAAAACCCTAACTACTTGTGGTCATGTCACTAATGGGTACCAACTACCTAATGGCCCATATAAATTTGACCCTTTTACATTAAATAATTATCCACTACTATCCAACGGGCCTTATTCAAAGAGGATGGCCACATACAACAAATAACTAACTTCTATGTAGCCTAAAGTATGAATATTATGACCCTAACATGCCCTGCCCCTTCAAAAGAAGCATTGTCCTCAAGGATAAATATGAGGAAATCATTGTAGGATTTTGGTTGGTTCACATGTGGCATATTTAGGTGCCATGTCTTTCCACTAGATCAATACTTCAGTGATTGTGCAATAGCACACTTAACGCTCTCCAATATCAAAAATTGTTGTTGGCTAAAGAAAAATGCATCCTTCTTCATCAAGTTTTGGTAGGTTGGTTTGCACCTTGCACTTCAATCACATGACCTTTTTTAGAAAAGAAACATGGAATACTAGATGAATCTTGGAGTGGAATGGAAGAGCCAATTTGTAGGAAACTTTTCCAATGCACTAGATGATCTCATAGTATCCATAGAACTTGGGTGTTAATTTCAGAGGTGTTTTGTCTTTAAGTGATGTTTGTTTATAGGGTTGAAGTCGAAGAAACACTTGGTCCCCTATTGCAAAAGATCATTTTGAGAAATGTTGGTCCACTCATTGATTCACTATTTTTTTATCCATAAACAATTGTCCTTTAGTATGATAAGAATGGTTTCTCTAGTGTGGAGTGTGTGATCCGCTCCCTAAAACTTGGAAGCATATGGTAAATATGAAGTGATGAAAATGGTTTATGGACATAAACTACTTCATATTGAATCATTTTGGTGGCTCCATGACAAGAGATATTGTACCACTATTCTCCATAGGGAATACATTATTCCCATTGGTGTGTGTTTTCATAGGCAAAGCATCTCAAATAGGTTTCTAGGCACTTGTTGACCACTTAAATTTGACCATTTTGGGTGGGGTGATATGTATTGACTCATAAAATCGTCACCAATATCATATCCTTAAAATAGTTGTAAGGAACAATTAAAATTTTTTTACTATCTTTGATATAAATATGTAACTAGTATGTGGGAACCCCTAGGGAGAAAGAAAGGATGTTCATTTTCAAGTATTCTCAGGATAGAAGCATTACTAGTCTATGGAAAAGTGTTGATTAAGGTTAGTTTTCATTGATGTCAACCCTTGAAGAAAGCCCGGTAGCACAAAGGTTTGGGTAATGGACCCAAGTTTTGTTTGATGTAAATATGACTCATTATTTTCTTGTGATGGTTGATAATAAGTACAAATGGATGAACTCCAAAGTGGTCCCCTTATGGTGAAAGCCCTTACGGGAAGACACTTTGTGGATTGAGTTATCCTAGAAGTATGGTTAGAGAACCCATTATTATTTGTGGAATAATGATATGAAGGTCAATGAAGTTTTTAGTGAAACTATCCTAGATGGATAGTGTTTTTCATGCCATTTCCTATGGTATGTGGAACATCACATAGCTCCTCACGGTTAGAGAGTTATGGACATGAGAAGTTGGAGAACCCAAGTTTGGGTAATGGACTCAAGTTTGCTTGATGGATAATTGTGTGATTTTTGGTATATTTGCAGGTAATACTATTACATATGGATAGTAAATTTCATTCCATTTCTGGTGGTATGTGTAACGTCACATAACTCCTCACGGTTTGAGAGTTATGGCCTTACGAAGTTAGAGGACCCTCATATGTCATCTAAAAGCCCCAAAAGGTCAAAGTAGTCAAAGTGGTTTAAGATATTTTAAAAGGTAAATAATAAAGTGAAGTGATGAGTTTACTATAATTCAAAGTGAATACAAAATATTTTTTTTCAATAATAAATTTAATGGAGAAATTAGAAGTGGGTTAACCCTAAAATAAGGAAAGTGGGCAAAGTGACCTAGAAGATGTTTTTAAGGAAGCTACTTGGAGAGTATAAATAAGGGGCAAGGCTCTCTCATTTAAATCACACTTGAGAATATTGAATATCTATAAGTTTCTAAGGTAAGAAAATGATATATAAGCCGAATTTATGAGGAAAGGTGAAGAAAAGAAGGCCGGAATTCAAGGAAGGATAAATTCCTTTGATGATGCTTTCTAAGGTATGTTATTTACAGGTCATCTCACCATTTTTGCAATAACATTTTTTCTATAATGATTCAGACCATGAAATTGCTATCACATTGAGGAAACATATCCAAGTATATGTGGTAAAAACTTCACCTTGTGGATCATTGTATTTTTGGATTTACACTCCGTGGAAAATAGGGTTTGTGGCTAGTCTTGAAACTAGTCTAAAACAAGTATTTCAGGTAAAAACATCATAACTTATTCATAACAGATCCAAACTGAGTAATACAAAATGTGTTGGTTATAGTACATTCTTTAGTATTCTATGTAACAATTTCATATCGATTCAATAAATATTTCGTGTGGGAAACGCTCTACAAGGTCTCTCTCTAGAATAAGCCATAATTTAGCAAGGTATGCCATTTTTGCTATAACCCTTTTTCTGAGAGGTTCCAAGTAGTGACACTTGGAGGAATTGCATAAAACACATTGAAGAACATTGTGTATCAGTTTTAGATATTTATTCATTATAGGTTGGTGCATGGTTGATGCACTTGTTTATGGTACAGGTTGATTACAGGTTGAGGTACAGGTTGATGCATGGCTCAGGTTTATTGGTACAGGTTTACAGTGGTATATCTCACATTGATAGTGTGACAGTGGTTCCATCATTCTACTTCTACTTCAGGGCAGTTGAACAGGGTAAGGATAGGTGGTTGTAGCCACCTTCTGGTTGTAGTCGGAGAACATAGGGGGTTGTAGCCTCTTTCTGGTTGTAGCCAGAGAATTGGGGGGTTGGAGATTCCCTCATGTTGTAGCCTAAGAAACTAGGGGGTTGGAGCCTCCTTCCAGTTGCAGATGGAAAAAAAAGGAATTTGGTGATTCCAATGAATGTAATTCTTCAAGACATAAGAAAAAGCATTTCGTGGTTTTCTCTCAATTTGGGTTTCCACATAAAACACTGGTGTATTGTGTATATGTGTGATTGTTCATTTCTTATTTCCCATTATTGGATAATAATTCTACATTGATATAACACTTGGATTATTTGGATAAAAAGGATTATATTTGCGCTATTACTGATTCACCCCCCCCTCTCAGTAATCCAACAATTGGTATCAGATCAGGTTCCTTCAGAAATCAGTTTAACCACTGAAAGGTAGATCATGGAGAGTACCAACTTGTATAAAAATGGAATACCACAGTTTGATGGACATAAGTATGCTTTTTGGAGCATAAGGATGAAGACATATATAAAGGCAAATGGATTTGAAGTTTGGAAATCAATTGTAGGTGGATACACATCACCAGCAGTTCCACCAACAAATGACAAAGCAGTGAAACTCGGTCAGAATAATTCCAAAGCCAAAAAATGCACTTTTGAATGGTCTTAGTGATACGGTATTCACCAAAATTGCACATTGTAAATCCTCTAAAGAGATTTGGGAAAATCTTTGAAATATTATGAAGGAGATACAAAAGTTAAAGCAGCAAATCTTCAAACTTACAGAGGTTAGTTCGAACAACTAAAAATGAAGGAAGATGAGAATATTGCAGCCTACTTCTTACGAGTCGATGAAATAGTGAATGAAATCATAGGATTGGGAGAAGAAATCGAAGAATATGTAATTGTTTAAAAGGTACTAAGATCTCTTCCCATGATATTTAACCCTAAGATATCAGCGCTAGAAGAAAGATCAGATCTAAACTCAATAAGCATGGACGAACTGCATAGAATCTTCACAGCATATGAAATGAGAACTGAACAGGAAAATCCAGATGTAAAATAAGCAGTCTTCAAAGCATCCAAAAGATCAAAGAAAATGAAAAAGAAACAAGAAGAATATAGCAGCAACAGTGACATCTCAGAAGATGATGAAGAAGTGGACAACTTCGTCAAAAGACTGAACAAGGGAACCAATGGTAGGTATAGAGGTAAGCTTCCTTTAATTTGTTTTAATTGTGATGGTATTGGTGATTTTGCTAACAAATGTCCTCATAAGAAGAAGAGAAATGATGAAGGTTACTCAAAAGGAAAACACACATATAAAGGCAGAAGAACTACAAATAAAGTTCTCAAGAATAGCTTATGCACCAAAGAAGACATCTCATCATCAGATGAAGATGAAGTCAGTGACAGTGAGGCAGGAAGAGTGCTATTCATGGCAGTAAAAGACTCTGACAAAGAAGACTTCAAAGAAGAATATGAAGAAGATGAAGAAGAATATGAAGAAGTCGAACAAGAAATTGAAGAGGAAGAAGTTTACTATCGAGAAGAATTAATGTGTGCCATAGAAGTTATCAGAAGAGAAAAGAAGAAAAATAACAAACTACAAGCGGAATTAGACAAGAAAAAAAAACACTCAAGAATTAGAACAAATGATCACAAAATTGAAGGTTCAAATAGAAGAATATAAAAGAATTGAAGAAGAACTCAAAGAAAAGCTATAAGAAAAGGACATGATCACTGGAAACTTGGAAGCAGATACCGTCACACTAAGAAAGGATATTCAAAAGAAAAATATGCAGAATAGCTCAAAAGTTTTGGATGACATTATCAACAGTAAAAAATCTCATCTTGACAAGACCGGACTTGGATACAATCAGACAAAAAAGGGATCAAGCTCCAAAACAACAGAGAAAGAAACATATCCAAAAACTTATGCACAAATAATCAAAGGGGATAGAAGGATATACAAGGAAGATTGCAGGGATACTCCTCCACCAAAAAAATTCATATTTCATAATCAACAAACAACGGATAGGCCTCAAGAAGAAGAAGGATCCATAAAAGCACCTCCCTTAAGAAGATCCTCAACTCCCAGGTATCAAACTATATTTTTTGGTTTATGTTATGCATGTAATAATTTTGGACATAAAGCTGTGAATTGCAGATCTAACAAAAGGAACAATAACAACTTTGAGAATCATACACAAAGGGGTTACTCAAGAAGACCTAGTGAAACATAGAGAATAAGTTACAACAGGTTTGAATATTTGAGCATTGAAGTGGATTGTTACAAATGTAACAATTTTAGAAACGTGGCCAAAGATTGCAGAATGATAGTCCCTCCTAAAGAACCTCAACAGAATAACAACAATCGCAGACAGGAACCTCATAAAACGACATGGATAAGAAAGCAAGATTAGTATAGAAATGAAGAATGCACACTCGCTCTACAAGCTAAGTAGAAGAAACATGGTTGGTATGTTGACAGTGGGTGTTCTAAACACATGACAGGTGATAGAGACAAGTTTCTTACATTACGAAAGGAAAGAGATGGATCAGTCTCCTTCGAAAATGATGATTCAGCCAAAATCATTGGAAAAGGCACAGTCCGAATTGGGAACAAGAATGAAAAGGCAGAAAATGTTCTACTAGTAGAAGATATGAAACATAATCTTCTAATTGTGAGTCAAATGTGTGACCAAGGTCATAAAGTTACTTTCGATTCACAAAAGTGTGAGATAAGAAAAGAAGGTTCAGGGAAATTGGTCGCTACAGCTACAAGAACTTCAAGAAACATATATGTGTTAAGTGATTGGAAATGAAAAGTGTTGTCTGGGAAAGGAAGATGAAAGTTGGCTATGGCATAGAAGAATGGGCCACATACATTTTGATAACCTTGTCAAAGTGATCAAAAGAGAAGCAGTCAGAGAAATGCCCCAGATCACTAAACCAACCAACACTTTATGCAAGCATTGTCAAGAAGGAAAGAAAACAAAGACCAGGTTTAAATCAAAGGAATATTCAACGACAAGACCATTGGAAATTGTGCATACTTATCTAGTTGAACCAACTAGAACAAAGGGATTAAAAGGTGAGAAATACTTTATGTTATTAGTTTATGATTATACAAGAATGACTGCAATTTCCTTTCTCAAGAATAAGTCAGAAGCTTTTGAAAACTTCAAGATCTACAAGGAAATGGTTGAAAATGAAATGGATTAAAAAATCAAATGCTTGAGATCTGATAATGGAGAGTTCACCTCAAATGAATTTACAGAGTACTGCAGCAATCATGGAATAAAAAGGCAATTCTTTGTTTCTAGGACACCTAAACAGAATGGATTTGCTGAAAGAAAGAACAGGACAGTACAGGAAATGGATAGAACAATGCTAATGGATTCAAAATTGACAGATATTTTTTGGACATAGGCAGTGCATACAAAAATTCACATTCAAAACAAAGTAATGCTCAGAAACAACACTAAAAAAACTCCTTACGAACTATGGAAAGGAAGACTAGAAAATGTAAAGCACTTCATAGATTTTGGAAGAAAATGCTATATCAAAAAGAGAATATGGTGGAATGGTAAAGTTTGACTCTTGCGTGGACAAATGAGTACTTTTTTGTTACTCAAGTACAAGGAAAGAATACAAGTGTTACAATCTAAGATTTAACAAAGTTGTGGAAAGCATCAACGTGACAATTGATGAAATAGAAAAATTAGAATCAAAGGAAGAAAAAAATGAATCAATGAAACAATCCTTAGAAGAAGAAATAGAAGATGAAAAAGAAGTAGAAAAGGAAGATGAAGAGAATCCAACATAAGCAAAAGAGGAAGTTCAACAAGTGCCTCCAAAGACACCCAGTAGACGAGTACAGAAGAATCATCCTTCAAAACAGATTATCGGAAACAAAGATGCAGGAGTTGAGACTAGAAGAACAATCTATTCACCAGAACAAACACACCTAACACTCTCATCTACAATTGAACCAAACTGTTTTGAAGAAGACAACAAGGATGAATTTTGGGAAAAGGCCATGGATGAAGAATTGGATCAAATAGAGAAAAATGACACTTGGGAACTAGTTCCAAGACCAAAGAATAATAATGTGATCGGCACAAAGTGGGTCTTCGGGAATAAATTGAATGAAGATGGACATGTTACAAGGAACAAATATAGATTGGTATGTAAAGGATATGCATAGGTTGAAGGAATCGACTTTGAAAAGACATTTGCCCCAGTTTCCAGAATGGAAGCAATCTGTTTGCTTTTAGCCTATGCATACTCCAAAAATATTAAAATGTATCGAATGGACGTAAAATCATCTTTTCTGAATGGGGAACTTGAAGAATAAGTCTACATTGAACAACCAGAATGATTTCAGTTGTTAGAGAATGTAGATTATGTGTGTAAACCAAAGAAGGCCTTGTATGGTCTAAAACAGGCTCCTAGAGCATGGTACTCTAGACTGGATAAGTATATGCAGCAAGCAGGATTCAAAAAAGGAAGTGCAGACAACAACCTCTACATCAAGGTAAGTCAAGGTAATATTTTATTAATTGAATTTTATGTTGATGATATTATTTTTGGTAGTGATGATGACAGGTTAAGCCATAAATTTGCAAAAGATATGCAGAATGAATTTGAAATGTCGTTACTTGGAGAACTATCCTTATTTCTGGGACTTCATATACATCAAAGCAACCAAGGAATTTGTATTTCTCAAACCAAGTATATCAGAGAAATGCTAAAGAGGTTTGGAATGGAATATTGCAAACCATTTATCACTCCCATGCAAACCAGTTGCAAGTTGAGCAAAGATGATGATTCGAAGTCTACAGATCAGAGGCAATACAGGTCAATGATTGGCAGCCTACTATATGTGACAACATCTAGAACAGATGTAATGCAGGCAGTTAGACAAGTGGCACAATTTCAAGCAATGCCAAAGGAATCACATGTATTAGCAGTAAAGAGGATTTTCAGATATCTCAAAGGAACAGAAGAGTTTGGATTATGGTATCCAAAAGGAAAGGATCTATCACTTATTGCCTACACAGATTCATATTGGGCAGGTTGTATTGATGACCGACAAAGCACGAGTGGAGCAACATTCTACTTGGGTGAGTGTTTAGTATCATGGCTAAGAAAGAAACAATCATCATTATCCTTATCTACAGTCGAGGCAGAGTATATTGCAGCAACATCATGGTGTACACATGTTCTTTGGATGAAACAAACTCTGACAGATATGCAGGTTGAGTATGATGAGCCCATTCCAATATATTGTGATAATACAAGTGCCATCAATATCTCTAAGAACCCGGCGATGCACTCCAAGAAAAAGAACATTCCAATCAAGTATCACTTTCTACGGGAGCAGGTTGCATAAAGAACATCAGAGTTGAGTATGTGGGCACAAAATAACAAGTGGCAGACATCTTTACAAAACCACTTCCACGAGAAGCCTTTGAATATCTTTGTGAGAGACTTGGAGTTATTTATACTCCAAAATGAATGTTTTTTGAATGCTTATATTATATTTCTTAGATGTACACGAGGAAGCACCATAAGAGGACAGTTCATTCAGGGGGAGCAGCCCCGAATGGAAAGATACCTTTGCCATTGATGACAAAGGGGGAGAGATTTATCAGAAGCAGAGGACAGAGGCATGGTTCCAGGGGGAGCATGAGACATAGGCATGGTTCTAGGGTGAGCATGAGTGATATGATTTCAGTATTTCAACAGAGTGTTGCCATCAATGCCAAAGGGGGAGATTGTTGATTAAGGTTAGTTGTCATTAATGTCAACCCTTGAAGAAAGCTCGATAGCACAAAGGTTTGGGTCATGGAACCAATTTTTGTTTGATGTAAATATGACTCATTATTTTATTGTCATGGATTATAATAAGTACAGATGGATGAACTCCAAAGTGGTCCCCTTATGGTGAAATCCCTTATGGGAAGACGCTTTACGGATTGAGTTATCCTAGAAGTATGGTTAGAGAACCCATGATTATTTGTGGAATAATGAGATGAAGGTCAGTGAATTTGTCATTGAAACTATCCTAGATGTATATTTGTTTTCATTCCATTTCCAGTGGTATGTGGAATGTCACATAACTCCTCACGGTTGGAGAGTTATGGCCATGAGAAGTTGGAGAACCAAGGTTTGGGTAATGGACCCAAGTTTGCTTGATGGATAATGGTATGAGTTTTGATATATTTTTTGGTAATACTATTATATATGGATATTACATGTCATTCCATTTCTGGTGGTATGTGGAATGTCACATAACTCCTCACGGTTTGAGAGTTATGGCCTTATGAAGTTGGAGGACCCTCATATGTCATCTAGAAGCTCCAAAAGGTCAAAGTAGTCAAAGTGGTTTAAGAGATTTTAAAAGGTAAATAATAAAG
>ML817509.1:36635-53023 GCA_009831015.1 Picea engelmannii
AAAGGTCAAAGTAGTCAAAGTGGTTTAAGAGATTTTAAAAGGTAAATAATAAAGTGAAGTGATGAGTGTATTATAACTCAAATTGAATACAAAATAAATTATTTCAATAATAAATTTAATGGAGAAATTAGAAGTGGGTTAACTCTAAAATAAGGAAAGTGGGCAAAGTGACCTAGAAGATGTTTTTAAGGAAGCTACTTGGAGAGTATAAAAAGAGGAAAGGCTCTCTCATTTAAATCACACTTGAGAATATTGAATATCTATAGGTATTTGAGGTAACCAAATGATATATAAGCTGAATTTCTGAGGAAAGGTGAAGAAAAGAAGGCCGGAATTCAAGGAAGGATAAATTCCTTTGATGATGCTTTCTAAGGTATGCTATTTACAGGTCATGTCACCATTTTCGCAATAACATTTTTTCTAGAATGATTCAAATCATTAAATTGTTATTCCATTGAGAAAACATATCCAAGTATCTATGGTAAAAAAATCATCTTGTGGGTCGTTGTATTTTTGAAGTTACACTCCGTGGAAAATAGGGTTTGTGGTTAGTCCTGAAACTAGTCTAAAACGGGTGTTTCGGGTAAAAACGTCATAAATTATTAATAACATATCCAAATTGAGTAATACCAAATGTGTTGGTTAGAGTACATTCTTTAGTATGCTTTGTAACAGTTTCATATCTATTCAATAAATATTCCATGTGGGGCATGCTCTACAAGGTCGCTCTCTAGAATAAGCCAGAATTCAGCAAGGTATGTCATTTTTGCTATAACGCTTTTTCTGAGAGGTTCCAAGTAGTGACACCTGGATGAATTGCACAAAAAACATTGAAGAAAATTGTGTATCAGTTTCATATATTTATTCATTACAATTTGGTGCATGGTTGATTCACTTTTTTATGGTACAGGTTGATGCATGGTTCAGGTTTATTGGTATAGGTTTACAGCGTTATATCTCACAGTGATAGTGTGATAGTCGTTCCATAATTTTACTTCTACTTCAGGGAAGTTGGACGAGGCAAGGACGGGTGGTTGTAGCCACCTTCCGATTGTAGCCGGAGAACATAGTGGTTGTAGCCTCCTTCTGTTTGTAGCCAAAGAATTGGGGAGTTGGAGCTTCCCTCAAGTTGTAGCCTGATAAACTAGGGGGTTGGAGCCTCCTTCCAGTTGCAACTGGAAAACAAAGGAAGTTGGTGCTTCCAATGAATGTAATTATTCAAGACATATAAGAAAAAGAATTATGTGGTTTTCTCCCAATTTGGGTTTCCACGTAAAACATTGGTGTAATGTGTATGTGTGTGATTGTTCATTTCTAATTTATCATTATTGGATAATAATTCTACATTGATATAACACTTGGATTATTTGGATAAAAATTATTATAATTGCGCTATTACTGATTCACCCCCTCCTCTTAGTAATCCAACAAAAAGTACATAATGGGTTCATTCATGTTATACAATGATAATTTTTTCTTCCTTCAGTTTGATTATAAGTTCCAGTTCTGATTTGGTTGCAAGAGGAAAAGAAAGGTTGTGCTCATAAATCTTCAAAAATCCTTTGTGTTGCATACATTCACACTCATAAGGTGCTATTATATTATGATTATTTTCTCAAAACCTATGTTGTGGAGATCACAAGTCATTAAAAGTTTTGGTTAAGTCTTTTGCCAAAATCATATAACAGAATGGGTCACAATGGTTGGGTACTAAAGTAAATGATATGATTAAAAGGATTGAAAATTCATTTTTATACATGTATGATAGTGTGATATAGTTTGCATGGAAAACATTTGGTGCAAAATTGAATAGCATGGCTATCATATCACAAAAAATATATTACAAGAAGGTATCATGTCTATATAGGAAAAGTCGGTATGTTGCAATTAAAAGGTTTGAAGTCTCTATGCATATTACATATGGTATAATATACGAACTCACAGTTTATGCTATATCGTGCTAGCTACCATTTAAACTTTGCTTTTGACACTCAAATTGGAATATACATATCCATTGCATGATTGATTTGTTTTAAATGTGGATTTAATGGAGGTTGAAATGACAACTCTTGATGCGAAGCTTTGGGCCATCATTTGAGTGGACAGTTAATGTGGTTGTTGACATGGTCAATGTGGCATGTGATTTCTTGCACACCTAGAATCGCTCCTGGTCTATGATTTGTTGATGGTGGAAAGAATAATCTGATGTGGATTAAGGATTAACGCATTTTTTGGGTTTTGAATGACATGATGCTTCCATGCATTCAATGTGCTAGGGTGGAGGCATTTACACTCCATTTGAGGTATACTACCCTCATTATTCATTTTTCTATTTCATTTTTACACTTGAGTCTTTGAAAAAACACCAGCCTGGTTGAGAGATAGGATTTGGTAGTTATCGTAACTATGACATTGATTTTGTGGAGGTGTTTGAAGCACTAATAAAGGTATGGATATTTTAGCTTGTTATCCATCGAATGAACACTCTTTTTCAGTAATAATATTCAAATGGCTTTGTTTGATCGGTTGTCTAAGTTTTTTTGTCTTGTTATTTCTCTCAAATAATTTTAGGATATTTCTATAAAATTATTCATGCTCTATTGATTGAAACAATCTGTGTTCAAACCCTTACTGTAAAACCCTGAGTTATGAGTTAAACTATTTGAGTTGGTTTTAATAGCTCCAGATTTTATTCTCAACCAGTATCACCTATGCTCTTAAAAGAAATACATCCAAGATTTTGTTTTAGACACCTTTATCACTGTCAATCCATCATGAATGTTAGTATGTCTCAAGAAGGTTCAAAAGGTTGTTTAGTTAGCATGAATATATAGTAGTTTATAAAAGAGGGTTATTCTTTTCCTTTGGTTGCTTGATGGGTTTTGAACCCATATATTACAACAGCCATATTATGGTTCTTTACCCACTGCTCAACCTTGCATGCCAAGGCAACATAATTACAAACAAAATTTTGACATTCCTTATTTGATACCATCCTACCCATATAAATTGTTTTGAGAACAAAACTCTATCTCGGGCTCCCAACCCAGCGTGTGAAAAGTTAGATGGTTTTGTTCATTGTATTACCAAAACATATATTTGAAAGTCATATACATGCTATTATGAGGAAATTTTTGTGCTTAGAAAACAAACTCAATCTTCATAAAGTTTTATATACATTGACTTGTTCAGCCTGATCCCATGCTACTCTTATACAAAGAAGGTTTGAGAATAAGGTTGTATCCATGTTATGACCAGCATTGATATTGTTGTGACATGTCCTGGAGACCCGAAACCATGGTTTTATGATTGTCGATGGATACGTGCATATGATAGCAGGGTTATATTGATGATGTTGTTTCCCAGTTTAGAATCTTAGTTGATTATGATGGGTTTTATGGTCATTTGCTGAAAATGTTTTGATGAACCAAATTCGAAATATTTGCACTAAAATTTTGAAACCATTGCATCAGGTTCAAGGAATAGGTTATAAAACTTTGACTAAGGAAAATCGTTGAAATAAATAGAGTATTTGACCTGTGTGTTTATTATACAAAATTGTTGAGGATATAAAACTGCATGTGGGAAATAATTTGGTTGATTATACTACACTGACTTTTAATTGATCAATTTATGAGATAAATTTAGATTAGTCATAAGTTTTTTTCGCTAGCTTATATGATGTCTGTTAAAATCCATTTTGTGGTGATTTTATGAATTCTCGTCCTTCATATTTGTCTCAAAACTTGTTTGAAATTAGTTGTTGGAAATAAAAGCACAATTGGCTATTGATTTCTGGGCATGCTAAGTTTAATTATGGATTGAAATGAGAGAGTCAATATTACAGGTCATAAAGGAATAAGAGATATTTTTATCTTATGCATGGGACCAAATCCCTCATTATTTCATTTTCCATATATCATTCCTTAATTCCCAAAATCATATATCATTTAAACTTCATATTTTCTTCCCCTTGTTGTATGGAATAAAAAAATGTTTGTTATTAAAGAGGAATGTTACTAGCAGTTTGGCATAAATAGTTTGAAAGGAAGAATATGTTTTGGTTGTAACATCTATGGTTAAAGGAATAATTTAAAGGATACATTGTCGAGCATTTTCCCTTCATAATTATAAATTGAATCGTGAGCTCGATCACAGGATTATGTATTCATTATCAAAGTATAAGTCTAGTATGAAAAAAATAATGAATATTGAATAAAGGTCATGGTTGATTGCTTATTTGTTTTCAAGTGCAATTCCTTTCATTATCCCACTTTACATACATTATTCCCAAATTTCTCAATATCATGTTTCATTTTAAATTCATATGTTTCTCCATGTTACATAAGCAAATTCAAGAATTTTTTGGAGCAAGGAATAAAGACATCCTAATAGTCAACCTAAACAACACTTAGCCTAGCATATACAACATAATGATTGATTGGCATTGGGATTAAGAACTGAGATCTTAGCTACAATTTAAAAATTGCTATGTTTTCATTATGAAAATATATCACTCCTCTTATCATTTTTCACTTTCCATCCATTACAAAAGCCTTCATCCTCCTGGTATCATTGTAAATCCTATGTTATTGAATAATATCAATTGTGTAGGTTATAAGATATGGAAATGTTTCAAAACAAAGAAAATATATTGATTTTGGGTTACTCTTCTCACTCATCTCGGGTTGATTTCATGATTGATTATTGATCAAGTCAGAGCCACTTTTAAGTTATGATAAATGCAAAATGTATTTTATGTTTTACTTGATATTGTATACATACTCTAATTTAGTCTTCATGTTTAATAGATGAGATTTTTTAGCTAGGGCGACAACTGATCTAACATAGATAATTAGGGAAATAAAGGAAATTGGAATAGAGGGTAGCAAGTTGGATGGCAAAAGGGAAAAAATAAGAGACTTAAATCTTTTTCCATTTTGATGCAAAATCAGAGGAGTTTAATCAACTTCAACAAACTGTCCTTCTTAATATTGCAGGCCAAGGATATTTTAACCCTCCACCAGCTGTCAGACCTCCATTACAACCTCATCCCAACATAACCTGCATTCTTGTACAACCAAACATGTCTTTGCAGCCTGATATTTCAGTCAATGATGGTTGGAATGAAATAATTCATGATCCTCAACCTCATCATCATGGATGGCCTATTGTATATTTTCCACTACCTCCACCTCCTCCTAAGCATCCAATTCAACCTATTATTTCCACGGCTTCACTTGCACTGTATGCTCAGCATCCCAAGAAAAAAAATATTTAGCTTAGGAACCTAAACCTAGAAAAGGGAAGCAACTTTCCATGCCACATGGTTCTAATTCGTTTTCCCATTATGTAACTTCACATTCTATTCCCCAAAAGCATGAGCCTGAGAATATTACCTTTGGTGATATGCACCCTCAAGCATCATCAAATGAAGAAAAGAAGTCTACCAAGGCATATTTACAGACACACAGGGTAACGTCACCTCAAGATAGTGGACAGAGGAGGACACCCTCCAACAAAAATATGACTTTTAATTTTATTCTATGATGACTCTATGTGGCAATTTATTGATGACAGGATTGCACTTTTATTTTTGGGCAATATATATATGTGTGTGTGTGTGTGTGTGTGTGTGGCATGGTGAACTTATTACTTCTAAGTCTTACTTTGGTACTTACCCATGCAGGAGTATGAATAGAAAGGTTTTTTTTCTAATTCATAATTGAATTAATAAAAATCATTGCTGGTTTTTTATCTCACATTTGGACTTGATGTGTAATGTTGTTTCAGATTTGTCTCCTTATTATTTCTTAAAGATGATATAAATTTAAGTTACAAGTATTATATTATTTTTCTTTAATAAAACACCAAATACATAAAACAACATTAGACCCAAGTACATATTTCTTGAGGACTAATTGATATTTTTGTAAAGGCTATAAACATAGGGTATTAATCTCGCCTATATTTTCTTAGCCTTGCAAGATTCGAAAATCTTGTTATAAGGACATCCATTCCATTTTAGCAACATTTATTTGGTGACCATATTGGGGAATTTGTCCATAATTCTCTGGTATTTGTATCTTATTTTCTATACTCAGTTTTTTTCTTTTTATTTTATGATTTCATGACTTTTCTTGTTGTACGAAAACCTAATGTTGGAGATGGTTTAGATGATCATACTAGTATTTCCTTGACTTTGTTTAATCTAATTTTAGAAACTACTCACAGTCGTGAATAACTTCACCATTCTTGGGAGGTCATTGTTAGAGATGTGAGAATTCGTGAATAGTGGGAGGCTCGACAAAGGAAATATCGAAATCAGACACCTCAGTAAGAGGTTGACATGTGTCCTCTAGGTCTCATTCTTCTCGAAGAAAAAGAGATTTATCTCCTGATTTTAATCCTTTATTTCAAGTTGGAAGAAGAAAATTTGTTTTAGAAAGTCAACAACCTAAGCATCGAAGATCTTTATCTGACTCTTCTAGTTCATCAATATCGTTAATTTCTATCTCTTTCAAGATGAAATCCGTTGGTTCTTCTTATGGTACTAGTTCATATACCTCTTCAAAAATCTCTTCCTCATCAATAATTTGAAGTATCTTTAGTCATCACATCCCAATTCAATCCACAACAAATACTTCCAAGGTGATTAAGAAATTTGGTTTATTTCAATTCAAAGAACATGCAACCACTACACCATGGCATGTATATTCACCTTTGAATCTCACTCCGGCTACAAATTCCCTTCCTAAATGTAAGGATCATTTTACTAAATTATCAGGAAATGGCACCATTTCTACTAAAGAACATTTGATTTCATTTTATAATTCATTTCATAACATAGGTGTGAATGATAATGACACTTGTGTGTGATTGTTTGTCAATTCTTTAGAAGGGAAAGATGTTGTTAATTTATTCAAATTACCTCCTAAAGTATTTCCCACTTGGGATGAATTGACTTATTGGATTAAATCAACTTATGGGCAGCCCAAAAAACCAACAGATCAATTACATGAATGCAGTAATATTGTTTATAATAATGGTGAAACAATTAAGTATTTCAATCTTTGTTTCACCAAATTATATAATCAAATCCGTGATCTAATCCGACCTCATAATCAATATGCTTTTATCTAATACTATAATGCATTTCCCTCTTCTTATCGCCAAATATTAGAAGAGAAGAATGTAACAAATTTAGGGTCTACACTTCAAACTTGCTTAGAGTATGAAGAACAATTGGAAAGAACAAGTCTTCCCAAGGAACATTCTATAAAGTAAATTGATATGTCAACAATTTTGCAGCTTGTCCAAGATATGAGCAATCAAATGATTGTCTTTTAGAGGAAAGGGGTCACTTCAACTTCATCTCCTGCTAAGTCTTCTTCACAAGTTGTTTTGAGTAATCATCCAACTAATACTTTGTTTCATAATCAGCCAAAAGCTATTCTCTCTAGGGATTGGTGTAATTTATGTCATGATAATCATGAGGAAAGTACTTGTGAAGTTAAGAAAATGGAACAAGAGTGAATCTTCAGAAAAAAATACTAAAATAACTATTGTTGCCTTGGACTGGGCTCCTGAAGAGGGTGTAATGATAGTAAACACAAGTAATAAACCATACGTGAATAAAGGGAAGGGTGGTAATCCTAAGACTACATTTTTCCCTAGTTCATCCTCCAAAGATATAAACCCACAGGTTGTCACGACAACTCAAAGTCAATAGGTATCAACCTATTTACCTCCATCAAAGTATAATATTCCCAAGCAACTAGTTAACATAAAATCATATGCATCTCTCTTGGGCATGGTCACCATCCTCAAACAAAAACATCTGAAGAATTATATGGAAGGTAAAACTTCTACAATATCTAGTTTATATGAAAACATGATGGAGTTTATTCACATCTAAATAAGTTAGGTGTAAATGATTTTAGAAACTCTGTAAAAAAATCCTCCCTTTTATATTTTTGTAAAAATAATGGATAGGATAACTCAATGTTTCTTAATAAATGGTGGATCTCGCCCTAGTGTTATGTCCAAGATTATTATGGAAGAACTAGGACTCTCTTGTACAAATAAAAATTCTAGAAGTATGTTGACCTATAATAATCAATAGAAAACAACAATTGGTGAGATCAAAGATGTAACTTTAGTTCTTTGTGCTCATCCTGAAATCAGAACCACATTGAATATTCAATTAATTGATATGATCGTCAATAATTATTCAATTATTTTGGGTAGAGATTGGCAGGCTTTGATTGGTGTTTACTTATCATTAGGTGGCTCATATATGTCCATTCCCAAAAATGGAAAGAATATTATTGTTTTGAGGGAAGGATGAATTTCACCATACATAGAAAAGGTTCCTCAACCTAATGTTAATTATATTGAGGAAGATATGGGTGTGTATTCAATTTTTGTTGATGAATATGATGCTTCTCTTGAAAAACCTTATGATTATGAATATGGAATGTGGCATATGCACTTTGATGGTGCATGTTTAAGTAAATGAAATGGAGCAGGCATTGTATTATACTCTTATGTTGGTAAAATTCATAATTTTTCCTATAAATTAAAATTTGCATGTACTAATAACGCTACTGAATTTGAAGCCTTGCTATTAGAAATTAAAAATACTTACAACCTAGGTTGTTATCATCTCATTGTCTTTGGAGATTCAGAACTTGTTGTCAATTTGGTAAGAAAAATCTATAATCCTACTAACAATTTGTTGAAAAGGTACACCCAAGCTATTTGGGATTTAATCCAAAATCTACTATATTTTAACATCACTCACATCAAAAGGGAATTGAACTCAATAGTTGATAGGTTGGTTGTTTTTGCATCCTCTCCTACAAGGACATTATTTCCTTAGAGACATGACTGCACATTTTTATCTTTATATTGACCTTATTGGAGATATTACATGCTCACCTACAATTATTTTCCTGCATTTGATAGTCCAATGTTAAGAACGCTTGAATATTCTCTCTAGATAATATTTCCCTTCAAAATAGGGCGTTCCTCTTTAGTTCAGACTCAGTTACACTTAGTTAGATTAGTGGAAGTCACTCATGGATGGAAACCTTAGTTTTATCACCAACAATTTCATGTGTTTCTCTCACTTCCACACGTGTGACTCATTTAACTGATGATTGCGTGGATCTGTTAACTAGGACTAGGTTGCAGTTCACTCTAGTGTCTACCAGAGCGTGTCTAGATCTCTCTAGATCACTATTATGGCACACTAATTACTCATCTAGCCTATATCTATTGTAAATTATTCACTCTTTGAGCTTGGAATACAGATAATAGAAATTTGTTCATTCTTTTCTCCATTTTTCTCTTCTCTTCACACCATTTGCAAGTTGTTGTTACACATCAAAATGTCACACTTGAGTTACGCACCTAAGTGTCGCACATGTTAAAAGTGTCGCAAAGTGATGTATGCACCTCGGTAAGTGTCACATGCACTGTCGCAAGTGTCATATGCACCTTCCCAAGTGTCACATTCACTTTGTGAGGTGTTGCCACCCCTTGACAGCATTAAAAACATTTGTCACAATCCCTAATTCTTGTTATAAGAAGAAGCCCCATTATTCCAAAGTCGAAACACACATTTTCCTTGGAAAATATAACCAAATCAGGGAATTTATGAAGGGTGGCACTCCCCTACCCATACTTGGGGAGCATCGTTTCTCCCCCACCCTTTTTTAAGGGGCACCATAGCACTCTATCTCTCACTAAGGGGGAGAGCCATTCTTGTTGAGGAAAAAGGGGGATCTCCTCCACCTTATTCTATGGCCTAGCTCCTTCAGAGTGGGTTAGTTGTGTTTGACCCTCGTGCTTGGGCTTCACTTTAAGATATGATCCAAGCCTTAAGGATCCATATCATCAACCATACCCCTCATTTTATCATCATGGTAGTTGTGCCTCTCAAGCCTATATTAGGGATGTTAGTATCCACTTGTACTTTTCTATCTTGGTATTAGGGGCATGTAATCCAAGGGAGGTTTCATCTGTTCACGAGAAAAACATTATGTAATAGAAATTGGTGACTTCGTTGGGGAGGGACTTTGACTAGTCTTTCTTTGGATCATCCTTACATCTATTGCTTGTGATTATATCTTGATTGCTTGTTTATTATTTATTTTATTTTCCCCTTCCCTCTTCTTCATTGAAGAGTTTACAGAGTCTTGACTCAGTCTTTGTTGAGTCTCGGTCATGAAATCTTTCTTTTTAAGTTTTATGGACAGGTGACGTTTCCCTGCTATGTACACCAACGCATCGTTTTTTGGGTGACGCGACCCTGCAGTGTATACCAGAGCACTGAGGTGCTCTATCCCTTTGAGAATAGGAGCTTCAGTGCCCTGTTTTAGTCCTTTCTGCCTATTTTTTGCTTGCTTTTTCTCAACCTTCATCTAAGGGGATTTCTTCTCAAGGAATACTAATTTTTTTTTACTTTGATTGGGTTGTGGTTTGATACTTATCACTCATTTTCACCTTTGTTGAGCTTGAAAACCTCTTATGTATTGTGATATTGGTCCACCTTGCTTGGTCTTTGTCTTGTGATATTTCGATTATCTGATTGATTGGAAGGGTCTGCAAAGGTTTCATTTGGTCTTAAGTTTCTATTCAATATTATTTAGAACATCTTGCTTCTTTGAATGATTGAGTTCCTTTTTCTTACCACAACCTAGCTTGAACACTCGTTTCTTATTGCTCATCTTTAAGGATTGTTGAGTGATTTCCTCATTGTTTTTGTTCTTTGAGTCTTGTCATTTTTTTGAGTGTGTTTCTTGTTCGATCTTTTTACTTCACTTTTCCTTTGTATCTGCATTGGAATATTGCATCAAAAGTAAGGAAGTAGAAAGAACTTATAGTCGATTTCAATTCATTGCATTTATATAAAACAAACAAGAAATTGATTGCATTCAAAGTCTTGGGTGGTACATGTTTGTTTAGTTTGCATTAGGTAACCTACATTAGGTTTATGCATTTGGGAATGGAAAAAGACTCTTATCCTTTTCATAGATAGAGTTCATCAAACAAAATCTTTGAATCTCATTCTATTGAACTCTTTTGGAGTCAAAGTGACGAACATCATCATTTTTTATTCCATACCCTTGAGTAAACAACAACCTAATAATCAAAATGCTAATCAAAATCCATCTAGAATTTTTTCTTTCTAGGAATTTTCCAAACCTACATTAGCTTAAGTGTAGGGATTTGGAATAGGTGTTCACAATAACTTTCCAAAACCAAATAAAGAACATAGAATATTTTGATAGGGAGAGAAAACCCAATTGTCATATAAGCATAGTCAGGAACCCCTATCACACAGGGGTTAAACACGAGGTCGCGTGAGGGGGAGAAATGGAGATTACCCCTCTGAGGCTTAACCAAACGTAGTGGAATGAGTGTATACTAGGGTTTTTTCCTGAAGTGTCACTGACTCATTTAGTCTCGGTGGTTTGTGAATCTAGAATTTTTTCGAGGTCCTCTGAAGTCTACTAGTCCACTTGTCCTCAGTCCTTTGGAAGAATTACAGACTTGATATCCTTCCCATACATTCGATCCTGATTGTCGACTATACTCGCCCGGAGGCTAATTGCGAGTTGGTAACATTAGTGGCCTTCATATTCAATATTCATACAAGAGGTGATGACAAAGGGGAGTATTTTTTGTACCTGGGTCAGACATTGGTCAAACTCACTCGGGCTCCTTATAGGGTAACCCACGGATAGACTATGAGGGAACCTGCACCAAGGTGTAAGTCTGTTAAGAAGGTTGCCAATGTAATTGATCCACCCACTCTATCCCATCCCCTTCTCACTTTGACCCTACGATGTTGGATTTCATCACCAACTAGCACATCACTGTGAAAATGTTTGTTTGTTTGTTTGGTTTGCTTCATAGATTTTTTTGTGTGTGTTGTTTGTTTTTCCATAGAAAACCTTAGGGTTGATTTTGTGTCTATGGTGTCAGTTCCTAGAACTACCAACAAAGGGACACATTTTCCCAAGACACCGTTTGTTTCTCCCTATGTGGGACATGTTGTTCCTCCTTATATCTCCACTTTGACTCTTCCTGGACTCACTATAGGGTTATTGATCTGGTTGTTTTCCACTCCAATAAACGTAAATGATCCTAGTGCTTCACATGTAAGTACTCCAACCCAATACCATCAACCTCATGTTGATCCTCTACCTTCTTCGCCCATAGGGTCTTCTTCCCATTCTTCCTCTTTGCTTAGTGAAATATCTACAGCTAGTAACCATGTGCATAAAAAGAAGAAGAAAAGGAAGATTAAGAAGAAGAAAAATAAGCTAGGGGGGGGGACTTCTAACTGCTGCAGGACATGTTGGAAGTGATCAAACAACAATTGTTCATCATGTTGGGAGTGTTGATAACATCGAAAATTCTTCAAATTCATATCACAAACCCAAATTCCCTTACAAGATTTGTAAGGGTGACCACCTTCTTAAGGATTTCCCTGGTATTCCCAAGGTTGTAGAAGTGTGGTCTCATTGTCATAAACCCATGCCGTCAACAGTTGCAGGTCATGCTGGTAAAAAAACATCAAATAGTGATAATAAGGATAGGATTATTAAGGGTAAAGTCAAATTTCATTTCTTGTTATGTAAGGAGATGCATCGCACCTACCTTTTTCCTCACATGGATGAAGCTTCGTATTTGTTGGAAAATATTGTTGATGTCCAGCAACAACTTCTGTCTCCCAACCTGTCATTGGTTGATGAACTGTTCAATATAGTTCGATCATTGGTTACTCTGGTTGATCAGGTGATCCATATGGTTCAATCATCAGTTGAGTCGGTCGATCAAGCGATTAGTGTGATTTCAAATTTGATCGATCCCACTCTCCCCTCGGAGAGTGAAATCAAAGTGGTCGTTCCAACACCACCCTTGGTAGATCCCACTCCTTCTTTGAAGAGTGAATATGTCAATCATGTATTTCTTGTTTATACATATTCTTCTGGCATAGGGGGAACTTCACCGATTCCAACGAAAACCCCTCTGAGTAATGAGGCCATTCTTTTAGATTGGGGTGCACTACTGGAATCTCATCTCCCTTCCTATATACCTTTTCAAATCATTATTCAGGCTTGTGGTAGGGATGTTCCTCGGACTATTATCGACGAGGGTGCATCGGTTAGTATCTTAGCCTCCATTTATTGGCAATATTTAGGTTCTCCTCAGCATGTGTCAGTGACTCAGAATCTATTGGATTTTAACAGAAGGGATAGTCAACCTTTAGGGATCCTTCCTTAGTTTTATGTTACTTTGGGAGGGAAAATTGTCTTTATCGATGTGATGGTATTCCACGACCCTTGGATTTTAATATCCTCCTCTAGTGAGACTATTTTTATGCTATGAAGGTTGTTGTTTCCACGATATTTTGTTTGATGTGTTTCCCTCAAAATGGAAACATGGTGACCATATACCATCTTTCATTCATTGGCCCTCATACAACGGTCAGCCATCTGAATTTCATGAATGGCCCTTATATGCTAGTGACATCCGCCCCATCATAGGTCAGTTATGTGGAAACATGTCACATGCATTCAAATCCCAAATAAAAGGAATCTCTCCCATATTTTGATTTAGATCTGGTAGTTGACTGATCTAAAAAAATGGATCTAGGAACCAAAATGGGTCCAAGAAGGCCTAAAACCAAAATTTCTCAAAATCACTTCAAAACATATGTGTGTGTAGGCCTCGTTGTTATAAACCCAACGCAACTTGAACAGGCTCAAATGGACGCTGTATGCGAAAGATATTGCGATCTGTTCATTTTGCCAAACATGCAAAATTTTGCTAACTGTACAGTTCGTACAATGATGACATGGAAGCTAACCGTACAGTCTGTATGGTCGTACAGTGATGTGGCAGGTTTGTTGACTGAGTAGTGATGGTTGATAGGTGGATGAGTCACATTTGGACACATGGAATACTTGTGGGCGAATGTAATGGTATCGCGTGGCCCAGTCATGGGCTACCACATGGCACCCCTCCATTGGTTGGTTGTATGGGAAAAATTGTATGGACTCCGCGGGAGTCGAACCATTGACCTCTAGTTCGAGCAAGCACTTTGGCAGGGTCAGGTTACCATCTTGCCAACATTAGTTCTTGTTATATAAGGTTTAAACCTTATATTTAAACTTGCCACAATATAATTTAGACAGATAAAAGGGTTGGGGCCTAACCCCAACCCCCGACACAAACTCGCATACGACCGTTACCATATGACCATGGCCTACTCCTTTATATGGTTGGCATATATTTATGGGTTTAGCGTTGGTTGGTCGGGCTAGCCTGCTGACCAGGGCATGTAACCAGGGACTAAACAACTGGGGGTCTAACCATTATGGCACGTGGAGGCATAAGGACACGACCATATGGCCCGATGCATACGACCAGGAGGCAGGGCTGGAGGGGGCCAACGAACCAGCACTAGCGCTTGGCCAAATGGAGGGTGTGCACATGACCAGGGGCCTGGATTTTGGGGGTTGCACCCTATTTTGGCCCAAAAAGTGGGTTTTGAAACTTTATTAAACGATTTTTAGTGATTTTTCAGCCAATTTTGAGAGATTTTGGCCATTTTTGGAGGATCTAGAGCTCTTTTTGAGGCCATTTATTGGGGGGGAGTTGGGATTTTATTTCCAACTTCAAACCTATATAAACAAGAGGTTCTTGACATCCTGAAGTGATCTAAAATTGAAGAAGACTTGAAAAACTTGAATAAATATTGCAAGTTAAATGTTATGTGTTTAAAGCAACAGGATCAATCTGCAACACATAAATAAGGATTACTTATGTAAAATACACATAGACAGCAACATAAAACATTGAACATCAGCACATAAACACAACAACTTGATAAAGGAGTTCACCCCACTTCGGGCTACATCTCCTGGTCCAGCTTCCAATGGATCATTATTATTAAATTGCTCAAAGTGCTCAAAAACATGCCTTACAATGCTCAAAATGACAAACCGACTACTCCAATGGCTTCCCAGCGTCCCAAAACCCCTGTCTGGGCTCTTTCGGCACCTGAAACGGTCGAAAAATGAAGAAGATAGCCTTCTTGAAGTCTCCCTCTTCAACTCTGTTGTCTCTGGTTCTACAAATCGCACCCTTGTTCTCCAAACCTGGCTCACACGCTCATTTAAGCATAAAAAATTGGCACCAGGTGCAACCGCACCAACGGTGCAAACCGTAGGACGGTTAAGGCGCCTCCAGCCCCTAACCTCCTCGGCACTCGGTCATATGGTCATAGGACCAAAATCTGGGCGAAAAAGGAGTTAATCCGTTTGAACCGTGCGCCAACACTTAACATATGAGTCGTGGGTTCAAAACCCCGCGCTAACACATAACATATATAACAAATACATTGCAATTTCAATGTATTGCAATGCAATATACAATATAATATATAAATGAATGCGCACGCGCGCCAAACATTCGGGCCAATAAACATGTGGGTCATATGTGTTGTAATACGTCCACGGTTCGGGGCTAGGCCCCGGCCCGACCCCCCTTTCTCGTTGGCATAAATTTCAACATAAATATATACTTTGTGGTATAGTTAAAAGGGCACAAACAGCGGAACTTTGGTTAGCGGAGAGTTATGAAGTGTTTAACGTTGGGGGAGGTCCCGGGGTCGAACCCCGCAGACTCCACATATAATTTTATACAATCATATAAACAAATGATGAGGGGACACGTGGCGCCCAGAGATTGGGCCACGTGTCCTCATATAACTCGCCACCAACTGGACACGTGTCACCATCCAATATGCTATCAACCAACCAACAAAAATCTGCCACGTCATCATGATGGTACGGCCCTGCCACGTGACCGTACGGACTGTACAGACAGGTACAGTCAACATCCCAATTTTTTTCCTGTTTGGCTTGGCGGACAGATCGCGATATCTCCTCCATACGGACTCCATTTGCAAAAGTAAATATACCGCCAGAATCAAGAAGACGAGACGGACGCAATGGCACTATTTTCGTCGCATTCTGAGCACTTTGAAAATTGAGCAAAATTTGATCCCCTGATCACACCTCCCCATTGGGAAGCTTTTGGACCTCCAAAAGACTATCTCAGCCTATGTGAAGATGAGGGTATAGTTCCCTCACCCTTTTAACCTCAATCCACTTGGCCTTGCTTGGATTCGTCCCTTTAAGACCAACTCGCAAATACTCAACATTTCCTCGCTTCGAAGTTCGCATCCTCCTGTCAAGTATGGTGTCTTCCTGCAGTTCTGTTAGATACTCTGGAGAAAAATCATCTATGGAAGGAATCTGAACATGCTCTCCTTGATCATCAATCAACGGAGGCTCATACAA
>ML817509.1:71882-84666 GCA_009831015.1 Picea engelmannii
GTCGACCTTCATTCCACATTGATATATGGGAAAAGAGAAGTCTCTGCAAAGTTTTTCCATGTAGACAAAGTTGCATGTAATGGAAATCAGTTAATTGCTTGGTCTAAGAGCTTAGATGAAAATATTTTCTCTGCCAATGGCAATTATCATTCAGCAAATTGTGCTTCTCTGTCATCAGATATAATGAAGATTTCAATTCCCTTACATTGCAAATATGTCAAGTGATATGGATATGGTTGATGGCGATATTGTCTGGAATCAATGGTAACTTTCATAATTTACATAATTATTTGTCAACACTGCAGAATCTTTTAGAGACCCATCAAAACTACTAGAAGGTCAAGTTTCAAATGATTTGGATTGGTTCAAATTCCTCCAAATCAAAAACAGGTGCTTAGAAAGTCAAAGTCGTTGTTGCTTTACCCCTATTGAGATCCCTCAATGGAGGAGGACCAACCAGCAAATTAAGGGGTCGAATTCTTCATCAAAATATTTTTAGATATGAAAAAAATTAATCTGATATTTTAAGGCAAAGAATCTTATCTAGATGAGCTATCGACCAGTACTTTCTAGGAAGAGAATTACCATTCCAGACTTTGAGGGATTTATTCAAGAGTAAACCTAGATAGTTTGGGGGGAAAGTATATTGGATGATAGAGTATCGAGCTTGTTCTCCAATCAGCAATCTAAGAAAACCAAATCAGTTCCAATTTTCCAGGAGAAGAATTGGACACTCGAAAGGTTGATTCTATATTTTCAAAGCAGATGGAAGTCAAAGCTTATATGTGGCAGAGCAACTGGAAAGATGAATCGAGATCACAAATTCGAAGGAATTTGAATTCAACAACCCCAGATTTCTTGCAATAAATTTCTTTTATTTTTATATTTTCATTCCTAAAATCTTGCAACATTTGGCTTATTTTAATGTCTATATATTTTATCATTTGAAAGAGGAGAGGGATAGTCCTCTTGAGAGATAATTCTTCCTCTTGGAAGGAAGCAAGGGGTTTTGATTAGTGAGAGAGAGAGGTATGAGCATTGTATTGAAAGAGTTCCATACCCTACAACATTTCATACTCAGATTCAAACATCCTGCGAGCTAGATTGTGTTTTTATGTAGCTTTATTTTCTCATCTTATTTGAATATAATGAGGATTTCTACAATGCATTGATCTATACAAATCTAGATTCGATTTTAGTAAATGTTTTCACTGTCAATTACCTGTTTTTGTAATTTGTATTTGAATATTTGATTCAGATTCAAAATATGATTTTGAATCTGAATATCTTCTTTACGAATGTACGAGTTAACATATTGTCGTCCAGTTATATATTTATGTATGTTCCTTGTTCTTCCATATATCATTGTCCATTAAATATCTAGTTATCAAAGTGAATGCCCCTAACTATATGAAGTATTTCTAATCTTTTGAGATCTATTTGATGAGATTTACCAGATCCTCAACCTATCTAACCTACTTGATCCACCTATCAACCAAACCAAATCATTGCCATAACTAAAGTTCCCTAGCTTTGTTCCATAGCAGTTTGGTGCAGACTTTAGGGATAACAGTACCAACTTTGAGGATTGTTTGTGGTAGGCTTGATGATTGGTCATCGCAACATTTCAACCATTGTTTGAGGACATCTTACAAATGTGTTTCATTTGCGATACATGGGAACCATTCTCATTTCTCTTGACTTGATTTATTATTACGCCTTTAGAGTTCCATTCACCACTATTTTCATGACTTTTATGGTGTTTTCTTCTATGTTTTCGAAGCACTCTGACTAGCCCAACCATCTTGGTGTAGGCTAGCGCCTTAATGTTTGGAGAGATTTGATTGTTGTCAAATAGTATCATCTACAAGATTTCATCTTCAACACTCTCATTGAAGCAGATTATGATTTGTCATCATCATATCATGTTTCATTGATTTGTCATATTTTCTTTGTTTTGGAGACTATCTACCTGCCACATGGTGGATCTCACCTATTTTTCTCTTCTTTTGATACATTGTGTTTTAAGAGGAGGGGGTTCCCATGAGGTTTTCCCTCTTTTCTCACTTTATTTTAGTGTTTAATAGTTGCATTGTTCACTGGGGGGCTTTGTAGATATTACACACTCACCTAGAATTTTTTTCCTAAGTTTGATATTTCAATGTTGAGAACACTTGAATATTTTTTTTAGAGAATATTCCCCTACAAAAGAGGGTGTTCCTCTTCAGTTCAGAGTCAATTACACTCAGTTATACTGGTGGAAGTCATTCATGCTTGAAAAACAGTTGCATGTGTTTCTCTCATTTCCACATTGTTGACGTCAAGGGACTAAAGAGTCCCCAACATCAACACATTAACCTCTCGTGGGGCTAGGCGAGAAGATACGGAAACATCACCCTAGGCTTAAAGCCCCCAGACAAGAAGATGCATTAAGCTTCAGGCTAAATATCTTCTAACCTATAGTCCAAACGTGAATCCTTCGCTTTGTATTTTACTTTTTAACAATATTTTATTTTTATGTGATTTTATAATTTTATTACTTCTATGTGGAGTTTTATACATTTAAAAAAATAAAACTAAATCTAATAAAAAAAATGCAAATAATAAAAATAACAAGCATTTGTTTTGTATTTGTTTAATAAAAGTCAAAGTTAATAAAAGTTAGAAAAAGTTAATTCCTGAGTAATTAAATAAAAGATTAATTTAATAAAAAAAAGAAATGATTTAATAATTACCAAAAAAAAATAAAACATTGATTAAAAAGTATTGTAAATTATTGATACTTTAACATTTTTTAGTTAAAACAAAATTAATTACAAAAGTAAACGAAATAACAAGAGCTTATACCTTTAAAAAAAACTAAAATGAGAAAAACATATATGTATTATGTTATAGTAAACATATTGCATTATATTCTTTTGATTTTTATTTTTTTTTAATTTAAAGTGTTGGATTAATAAAGATGTAGAAAGTTAAAATGACAGAAAACAAATCAGAAAAAAAATTAAAGTGTAAGGATTTTGATTTCAAGTTAAAGTTTTTTTTCATATAATTCATATGGGGTTTTGGAATTACAAATCCTTGAGAAGATTTGGGTTAGGTATATGGTTTCTAGCCATTCTAGAGCAAGGTTACAATAAATGGACCAAGAGCGAAAAAAAAGAAGAGAGCTTAGACAAAATGGGATGGAGCGATGGCGGTGATAACACAAGGCGAGGACCTTCACATCAAAAATTGATCTGGGCTGAAATCAAATCAGGCTTAAATACAATAAACTGACAAAAACATCTTTCACCTTATAAAACCAAACAAGCTTATCCTCCCTTCATCCATTTGCTTCTTCGCAAGACCCCCTGTTGCCGACAATCCAGTCAATCCCTGCTGAAAAGAGAGGCTGGATGATAAAATAAAATGAAAAACCTCACTGCTCCAAGCATACCTCTATCAGAGTTTTTCTCCTAAAAATATTTCTCTCTCAAAAATTTTCTCCCTTGTTTGTTGGTTGTTTGTTTATTTAATAATGCTTGATGAGAAGTTGGAGTGGTTAGAGCTAGTTTTATTCAGTTGTTGAATGGTTCCAACATTTATGGTAGTTTTTAGATCGACGAGTTGAAGCGGACTTGATTATAACCCATTCAAATCGTCATTTTAATAAACAATACTAAACAAAATAGGTTTAGAAATCTCGTTATTAGCCAGATGTCTAATTTGTATAATTATTATTCTCTTTAAAATGCTTCCAATTTCCTCAAAAACAATTTCCTCGATATCCATTTATTTTCTCGAATGAAGTTTGCTACCCGATTCTGCTTCCTTCACATTAAAGATCATTGTTGTTTACTTTCAACTCTAAAATAGAGGTAGATATTTTCAAGAGTGATAGAGAACTCAAGTCTCGACTGTACAGAAACATTTGCCATGGTTCGAATCATATTATCGCTTCCTTTTCTTATTTTCTGGCATTTCATTCTTCCTAGCTAAAATTTTAGCTTCAATTGGTTCTTCAACAGCTTCAGACTTCTGCACAGTTATGCTCACTCCAATCGTCTTTTCAATCTTCCTACTTGTGGATTCAGTCCCATTTGGTTCTCCAAAATCACTACCATAATGAAATTTCCCACACAAAACACTGGATTTCCTAAGTTCCCTCTCTTCTTGAATGATTGAAGTGACATCATATTCCATTTTCTCAATATTATGATACCACTAAGCAATGGACTGTTCTGCAACTACCATGCTCAGGAGCTTAGAAACAACCTGTTTTTCCATATATTTCAAAATACGATCTCGTTCTGTAACAAATGTGATGGCACAGCCTTCCTTACCATCTCTTGTTGTTCTACCAACTCTATGAACATAGGATGTGATATCGCTAGGACATGAAAAGTTCATAACTGTCTGAACACCAATGACGTCCAGGCCTCGAGTTGCTACATCGATTGCAATAAGAAAATCAACCTCTTATTTTCTGAATTGTTCGAGGGCATCAAGCTGTTGTGATTGAGTGAGATTTCCATGCAGCTCAGCAGCTTTCAAATCTGAGAGTCCGAATAAAATTTTCAAGCGATGTGATGCTTGCTTGGTGCCACTGAAGATAATTGCTTTACTCGTAAAGGTTCAAGAACATAATGCAAGCAATATTGCTTCATGTTTGGCTTCATATATAGGTCTAATATTTATTACTGATAAATTGTGAAGCAAAAAATGCATAGAGAAAGAACAGAAAACAGTATATTAGAATATAAGGAGAAGAGTAAAAAACGAGTACATGAAGAAGTTCCGAAGTAGTTGTGAAGTGAAATAGCTGAGCTAAATAGGCTCAAGCAAAACAAGAATAGAAAGTACAGCTGGCCAAGACAGCTGGCAGTGTACAGTCAACCTGTTGAGGTTACATTATATTTAACAATTACCTCTTTAGTTAATGTTGATGGCCTCTTTGTCAATGGATCTATCGAAAGACGCACAGGACTAGTAAGTGAAAGCTTGATAAGTTCATCCACTTCCTTTGTTATTGTAGCTGAAAACAACATGGTTTGTCTTTGTTTTGAACAAATTTTAACCAGCCCTTGAACTTCACTACTAAAACCAAGATCCAGAAGACATTCTGCCTCATTAAGAATTAATATTGTAAGTTCTTCCAATCCCACCGACTTTGCATTGTGAAAATGATCTATCATCCTCCCTAGTGATGCTACAACAATATCAGGTCGGGACCTTAATGTCGATTCCAACGTCTTAGTTGACAGACCCCCAACAACAAGGCAACTGTGGATATCTGTAAACTTTGCAATATTGTCTGCCATACTGTGTACCTGAACAACAAGTTCACTTGTCAGAGTAAGAATAAGGACTCTTATGGTCAGGATGCATCTAGGACGGTAAAGCAACCTCTCCAACGCTGGTAGAGAAAATGCAGTTGTCTTTCCAGATCCAGTAATAGCACTTCCACATATATCACGTCCAGTTAATGCCAAAGGTATACATATTGCCTGAATCGGAGTTGGCTTTTTATAACCAAGGGATTCACATGCCCTCAGCAATGGACGTGAAAAAATTAATTCAACAAATGAATTTGCACTAAAAGAAGCCCATTTTGTCTTATCTCCTTCATTTGGCACATAATCATTTATTAAAATAAATCTGCCATGGTTTGTTTGCATAACCCATCCTTCTCTGCATACATTTATATCTGCATCACTCTCCAAATCGCCCAAGTAATCTGCTTTGGCATTCAAAGGCGAAAATTCTTCTTTCACATATGTTATCACCATCTTTTAAAAAGAAATATGTGAGAGTAGAGCAACGTAAATATAAGGAAATGATGAAGATCTTTGAAGGTGGATTGTGAGAGGGCACGTGGATTTGGACAAATTGGAGACCAAACCAAACTTATATAACCACAAGTAATGTATCACCAATCTCCTTTACCTCATGATTTTGGCATAACTTATTTCCATAATAACTCAAAGCGACTTAAGAAAAAACCCTTTTATGGTGGCATTACTTCTCTATGTATGAAAAAAGCAATGTATGTATCTAGCCTATAGAGCTTCATATACTAATCCACATCTAAAGGTAAGTAAAGATCCATTTTTTATTTTAAATAATAAAATTGTCATGGGACAAGATAATATGGTATAGTTTTGTAGTATGAAAAGAGGTCAAAGTCAATACCTAAAAGGCATCATGGTAATGGTATCATACTTAAAAAAAAAAGAGAGACATGTGAAAGGACTTAAAAAATAGAGAGACATGGGAAAGGACTTGAAGATTATGAGGTGATTATGACATGGCTAAGAATGTGGGAAATGGAATAACTAGTCTTTTGAATCATAGATCGAGAATCATGACATTTTTGTTCAAGCACCATGAAAACCATCTTTCATCTGAATATAACTGTAACCTGTATATCGACCAACGATGATCGCCAATACCTTTTCATAATCATAAAATACTCCTGAATGATAAGATATCCCAAAGACATCTTCCTTGAATGATCCAGATTATTTTCGGCACGAAATGAGAGTGGAGATATAATAAATAAATGTACGGAGATATCTTGAATATCCAATAATATAACAAAAATATATCAGAGATGCAACCATAAACACAGAGATACAGTAATACAGAATTTTCTATTAATGATAAAAAATGTACAAAGACTATAAAAATACAGAGTGAAAGACTCGTTAGAATGGTGGCAGCTTATCTCTAAGAAGAGATGTGTCTGCTACTCGCATTCGCCAGAAGATCATTTTACAATGAAGCTCCAAAGGTCCTTTTATCATAAAGAAAATCCAAAACCCTAACCCCGAAAGATGAAAATCCAACAGTTTTATGGACCACAGTTTGGGTAGTTTGGTGTATCAACTTCCCGGGGGCATAACTTTTCCATACGATCTCTGTTTTGGGCGCACGATAGCTCGTTGGAAAGGTATCGTCAAGGAGATTCATTTTGGGGGATCAATTATAGAATTCGGCTATAATTGAGAAGCTGGATCCAGAAAAACTTTCATTTAGGCCATCAAAATGGCCTCGAAAGTTAAAAACTGTTAAAAATAGTAAATTACCAAAATTGCTAGAAAATTGTTTTGAGCCAATTGGAAAAGGTGGGTGGCCACCGATATTCACCTGGATCAATCCTCCCTCCTTAGGAAGCAATGGTATCCATTGTCTTGAGTGCTTGGGGGAAAGGGAAAAACATTTGTTGAATCTGCATCTTGATGAGTTGCTTGCCTTGTTGGAGAAATTATGTTGCTTAGTTTGTTGAAGGTTGCCACGAACCTATGGTTGGAAGGGTTGGACCTTTTTAACATAAGGAATCTTTACACTTTGTTGCAATCTTGGCAACCTACTTTTGTTGAATAGAAGGTGTTTGGGTCGAGGTTGTAGTGGTTGCAATATCCTTATGTTCACCTTTTGAACAAATTGTGAAGAAGCTTAATTTTGTAGTATGAGATGCTACCTTGCAATGTTTTTTATGTGGGACAGTAGTTGGAACTACCTCTGATATCCTATAGAGATGACCCCCCAGAGTAACAATGACACTACAGGGTCAAGACTCATATATAGCATGGCGCTTCCACATATATGGTTGGCCCAAGAGAACATCACAAACATCCAGCGGGGCAACATCACATAATACCTCATCCTTGAAGGGTTGGATGTCATATGCAAATCGACACTACTGGATGACACGAAGATCTCGTCCCTGGCGAAGCCACCCAATGTTGTATGGTTGCAGGTGTGGTGTTGTTGGCAATCCCAACTCTTTGATGACCTCTTCTAAGATGAGGTTATTCTGGCTTCCGCTATCAACAATAAAATGCAGTGAGGTCCCCTTCACCCACATCTATGAATTAAAAAGGAACTCCCCCTCTTCAGGATATGTGGGTTCTTCTGGTTGAATTGTTGTGGTCACAACAATAGCAGTGGAGTCTATGTCGATGATATGTCTTCTATCAATATTTTATGAATCATGGTTCGGCTCCTTATCTTTGATCTCGACCACCAATGACTGTTTTGAGCGACATTCATCAGTGTTGTGTTAGGGGATTTTGTGGAAATCAAACCATTTTCCGGTGTCCTTCGTCTTTCTGTGACCCTTATTTTCATGTGGCTTGGACTGGTTTTCAGAAGACTATTTGTTAGGATAGTCTTTATCATACTTTGGTTGTTGCAGATTTGCAAACCTGAACTCCGGTTTGTTCTGGTGCTTAAATTTCTACTCGATTTTAACAACATATCGATAAGAAGCACCAAGTGATGAGATGTCCAGAAAATCCATTTCAGATTGGATGTATCTATGTAGAGCCTCATGGTATTTCATAACCAAATGTCGTTCAGAGTCTTTGATATCCAATTTGGTGCATAAGGTATGGAAGGTATTAGTGAACTCCAAAACTTCTTGGCCCCTCTCTTGTTGCAGTGTGGTCCATCTCATGTATTGGTCCTCATAGTTGCCAACAGGGTAATATTGTTCCTTTATGCATCCACAAAAAAATCCCAAGTGGGCTCGACCCCATATATTCCAAACTCCTCTGTGGAAATTTTCTCCCGGTAAGTTTCCCACCATTGTTTGACATGGGGGAGATCCTTAAGGAGTGTGAAGGTGACATTTTCCCTATCGGAGAAATTATGAACAGAGAAATAACCTTCTAGCAGATTTAACCATTTTTCTAGGGCATCTGCATCTATCTGCCCTTCAAATATGGGAATATCAAAATTAACTTGTACCTTGAGGTGCTTCCAAAGTGATCTCTTTATGAATACACGTCTGTTGTTATTGGTAGGCATTGAAGGATGTGGAAAAAAGTCTCCATCATTTCGTCCCTCTGTCGCGTGAGAGCTTGCTCAAGCAATAGATTAATATAATTGTATGCTCTGTCATTTTTCTTTTCTTCCGCCATGGATGGTTTCTTGTGAACGTGAGAGAGATTTTCCTCAAGAGATACAAAATAGAGACCCAACTTTCTATACTCGGACCTCGTCGAGGACATGCACTGAAAAACGATGAAGAGCAGCATGCTCTGATACCACTGATCCAGATTATTTTCAACATGAAATGAGAGCGGAGATATAATAAAGAAATGTATAGAGATATATCGCATATCCAATAATATAACATAAATGTATCAGAGATGAAACCATAAACACAGAGATACAGTAATACACAATTTTTTATTAATGAGAGAAAATGTACAAAGACTGTAAAAATACAAAGTGAAAGACTCGCTAGAATGGTGGCAACTTATCTATAAGAAGAAATGTGTCTGCTACTCACATTCACTAGAAGATCATTTTAAAATGAGGCTCCAAAGGCCCTTTTATCATAAAGAAAATCCAAAACCCTAACCTCAGAAGATGAAAATCCAATAGTTTTGTGGACCCCATTTTGGGTAGTTTGGTGTAACAACTTCCCGGGGGCATAACTTTGGCATACGATTTTCGTTTGGGGTGCACGATAGCTCGTTGGAAAGGTATTGTAGAGGAGATTCATTTTGAGGGCTCAATCAAAGCCTTCAGATATCATTGAGAAGCTCAATCCATAAAAACCTTCATTTATGCCCTCAAAATGGCCCCGGAAGTTAAAAACTGCTAAAAATAGTAAATTACCAAAATTGTCAAAAAATTGTTTTGAGCCAGTTGGAAAAGGTGGGTGGCCACCGATATCCACCTGGATCATTGAATGTGCAGTATTAAATCTATGAGAGTGCGTAATATTCTGTGCAATAAAAATAATGCGAGAGGGAGCCTGGAAATGCTTTGTCGGCTAAATATTGTTGACAAAAATATTTGTCAACATGCACATGTGACTCAGTTAATTGATGATTACATGGATTGGTTAACTAGGACTAGGTGGAAGTTCACAATCATTAAAAGGTTTGGTTAAATCTTTTTTCAAATTTTAATACATGGAGATCACAAGTCATTAAAAGGTTTGGTTAAATATTTTGTCAAATGCATATAACAGAACATGTCACAATGGTTGGGTACTAAACTTATACATGGTATGATTAAGAGGCTTGTAAATTCATTTTTATACATGTATCATAGTGTGATATAGTTTACTTGCAAAAAAGTTGGTGAAAAATTGAATAACATGGAATTCATATCACAAACATATATTACAAGAAGGTATCGGGCTTATATAGGAAAAGGTGGTATGTTTCAATTAAAAGGTTTGAAGTCTCCATGTATATTACATATGGTGTAATATACGAACTTAAGGTCGATGTTATATCATGTTGGATATTGTTTAAACTTTGCTTTTGACGCTCAAATTGGAATATATGTATCCATTGCATCATTTATTCATTTTAAATGTGGGTTTAATGGAGGTTGAAATGGAAACTCTCGATGTGAAGCTTTGGGTCGGCATTTGAGTGGATAGTTAATGTGGTTGTCAACATGGTCAATGTGGCATGTGATTTCTTTCACACTTGGAATCACTCTTGGTCTGTGATTTGTTGATGGTGGAAAGAGGAATCCGATGTGGATTAAGGATTAACATGTTTTTTGGTTTTGAACGAAGTGATGTTGCCATGCATTCAATGTGCTAGGGTGGAGGCATTTACGCTTCATTTGAGGTATAATACCCTCGTTATTCTTTTTTCCATTTCATTTTTACACTTGAGTCTTTGAAGAAGAACTAGCCTGGTTGAGAGCTCAGCTTTGGTGGTTATGGAAACCATAGCATTGGTTTTATAGAGTTTTTTGAAGAAGTAAGAAAGGTATGGATATTTTATCTTTTTATCCATTAAAATGCACGTTCTTTTACAGTAATAATCTTGAAATGGCTATGTTTGATCGGTTGTCTAAGTGTAATTGTTTTGTTCTTCCTCTTAAATAATTTTAGGATATTTTTGTAAAATTGTTCATGCTCTATTGATTGAAACAATTTGTGATCAAACCCTTGTTGTGAAACCCAAACTTCTGAGTTAAATTATTTGAGTTGGTTTTAATAGCTCCGGATTTTATTCTCAACCAGTCTCACCTCTGTTCTTAAAAGAAATTCGGCCAAGATTTTTTTTAATCCACATTTATCATTGCCAATTCAATCATGAATGTTAGTATGTCTCAAACAAAGGGTCAAAAGGTTGTTTGGTTAGCATGAATATGCAGTGGTGTATAAAAGAGGGTTATTGTTTTCCTTTGGTTACTTGATGGGTTTTGAACCCATATCTTACAACAACCACATTATGGCTCTTTACCCACTACTCAACCTTGCATGTTGAGGCAACGACGTTACAAATAAAATTTTGGCGTGCCTTATTTGATACCATCCTACACATATAAATTTTTCTGAGAGCAAAACCCTATCTCAGGTTCTCGATGTAGCGTGTGAAAAGTTATATGATTTTGGTCGTTGTATTAGCAAATCCTATATTTGAAATTCCTATATACGTTGTTACGAGGAATTTTCGTGCTTAAAAAATAAACTCGAGCTTCATGAAGTTTTGACTTGTTCAACATAATCCCTTGCTACTCTTATATAGAGAAGGTTTGAGTATGAGGTTGTATCCATATTATGGCCATCATTGATATTGTTGTGACATGTCTTGGAGACTCAAAACCATGGTTTTATGATTGTTGATGGATACATGTATATGCTAGAAGGGTTATATTGATGATGGTGTTGTCTAGTTTCGAATCTTAGTGGATTATGGTGGATTTTATGGTCATTTATTCAAAAGTTTTTGATTAACCGAATTTGAAATATTTGCACAGAAATTTTGAAACCCTTGCATCAGTTTTAAGGCATAGGTTATACAAGTTTGACTAAGAAAAATGTTTTAAGTGAATAGAGTATTTGACATGTGTGTTTATTATACAGAATTATTGAGGATATAAAACTACATGTGGGAAATAATCTAGTTGATTATACTACACTGACTTTTAATTGATCAATTTATGACACCAATTTAGATTGGTCATAAGCTTTAGATGCTAGCTTATGTCATGATTTCATGAATTCTCATCCTTCATGTTCATCACAGAACTTGTTTGAAATTGGTTGTTGGAATTAAAAGCACAATTGGTTATTGATTTATGGGCATGCTAATTTTAAGTATGGATTGAAATGAGAGGGTCAAGATTACATGTCATAAAGGAATAAGAGATATCTGTATCTTATTCACAGGACCAAATCCCTCATTATTTCATTTTCCATATATCATTCCCAAATTCCCAAAATAATGTATAATTTAAACTTCATCTTTCCTTCCCCCTGTTGTATGAAATAAAAAAATTAATTGTTATTAAAGAGGAATGATACTAGCAGTTTGGCATAAATAGTTTGAAAGGAAGAATATGTTTTGATTTTTGCATCCATTGTTAAAGGAATAATTTAAAGGATACATCGTCGATCGTTGTCCCTTCATAAGTATAAATTGATTCATGAGCTCGGTAACAGGATTATGTTATCATTATCAAAGTACAAGTATACAATGAAAAACATAATGATTATTAAAGAAAGTTCATGGGTTATTTTTTTTATTTTTTTCAGGTCCAATTCCTTTCATTATCCCACTTTACATACATTATTCCCAAATTTTCCAATATCATGCTTCATTTTTAATTTATATTTTCCCCCCTATTACATAAGCAAGTTCAAGAATTTTTTGAAGCAAGGATGAAAGACATCCTAATAGTCAACCTGAACAACACTTAGCCTAGCATATATAATATAATGATTTATTGGAATTGGGCTTAAGCACTGAGATTTGAGCTACAAGTTGACAATTGATATGTTTTCATTATGAACATCTATTGCTCCTATTAT
>ML817510.1:38959-49261 GCA_009831015.1 Picea engelmannii
GTAAAGTCAAATAAAATTGCATCCCAAAGAATTTGTTGACACTCAAAAAATTATTTTATTTACAGACTAAGTTTAAAAGGCTAGCTAACCCAAAGACCAACAATTCAACCATGATGCATTTTTTGGTCAATCTAGGGACCTCTGAACAACCCAAGTATGTCAACCTAAGCACCTGATATTCAAAGGCGAAAAAGCACACATTTACAAATCTATTCAAGAAGTATCACAATGTGTTCACATGTACTTATGACGATCTCAATACTTATGACACCTGGATAATTCAACATGTGATCCCAATTAAAAAAGGTGCCAAACAATTCTAGAAAAGCTCATAAAGATACATCTGACTCTTGAACCAATTATCTAGAAATAACTGAAGAAACCGTTAGATGCTCTAATCATTTTCAAGGTTCATCATTCAACTTGGGTGTCAAATATAGTGTATGTCAAAAAGAAGTCGGGAAAAATTAGGATATGTATAGATTTCTGGAACCTGAACTGATATTCTGACAAAGATAACTCCTAGTCCCCCCCCCCCATGGAACAAATCTTGCAATTCCTCTCTGGCTCTGAGATGTTTTCTCTATTGGATACAACTAGGTTCTCTTCGTAGAACCAGACCAATTGAAAAACATATTCAGAACTAAGTGGGGAACATACACATATAGAAGGATTCCCTTTTGTTTGGTAAATGAAGGCACTGCATTTCAAAGGGCTATGTATATTTCCTTCAAAGGATTAATCGATAAAAGTGTGGTGGTATACCTCAATGATGTCATGGTTTATTCAAAGAAAAGGGAAGATCATCCAAGACATTTGAAACAAATATTTGAACAATGCAGAAAGTATGGGATCTCAGGGAATCCCAAGAAGACTATTTTTGTCGTTTCAAAAGTTAAACTATTAGGGCATGTGATTTCCAAAAATGGAATTTCAGTGGACCCGAAAATAACTAAAGGTATTATGCAAATCCCTATACCACATAGAAAGAAGTCAATGCAGTATTTTTTAGGCAAGATCAAATTTGTAAGAAGATTTGTCTTAGACTTCGCCGAAATCACTAAACTGCTTCAATGAATGATTAAGAAAGTAGTTCAGTTTAAATGAACATCTATCGATAAAGAGGCTTTTCAAAATATCAAAGCCACTATAGTCGCTACACCATCTCTATGAAGTCCAGATTTCACTAAGGACTTCTTGTTATACACCTTTGATCTGATGATTCCCTTGCAGCAGTGCTCACACATAAAGATGAGCGAGGAAATGAATACCCTGTTGCATTCGTGAGCACTAGATTACAAGGTGTTGAAATATACTACCCACCAGTGGACAAACAAAATTTTTTTGTCCACAAAGAAATTAAACAATTCAGACCTTACATTTTGAAGAATCACACTAAAGTCATCGTCCCTCATCTAGAGGTTAGGTCCCTTTTTGTTCAAAGGAAGTTGGGACTTGGGAGAGAGACAAGGTAATTGGATGATAGCCCTGGAAGAATATGACTTGGAATTTAAACTAACTAACATTGTGAAAGTTCAACACCTTTTCAAATTAGTGACACAAAATAAAGGGGATGAAAATCAAGAAGAGGATGGATGTCAAGTGGAGCCAAATATGTACACACAACAAGTTCCTTAAATTCTAGTTGTTGAAGGTTCATATTATAACGACCTCAAATATTATCTTCATCACGATGTGACACCATAACACCTCAATGGTAAGAGAAAAATAGTGCTCAGACTAAAATCTTTACGATATCAGATGGTGCATGGTGTCTTGTTTCGAAAGAACTATGATGGAGTACTACTTCGATGTTTCGAAAAACAAGATGTTGACAGAGTCCTTAAAGACATGCATGATGGACCAATAAGAGGTCGTTTTTTAGGAGATACAACAGGTCATAATATATTGAGAGTTGGATATTATTGGACTACATTGTTCAAGGACACTCACACGTACTCACAAAGTTGTGAAGCATGCCAAAAATACATAGGAAAAGAGTATAATCCAATTGTTCTGCTTCAACCTATTGTTGTTGAATCGCCCTTTGAACAATGGGGGTTGGAAATTGTTGGTGAGATTAACCCTCATTCTTCCAAGAAACATAGTATATCCTAACTCCCACTGATTATTTCAATCGCTAGACTAAAGCAATTCTTCTCACTAAAGTGAATGATGAAGTGGTAACAAATTTCCTTGAACACCACATTATCACTAGGTTTGGATTGCATAACTCTCCTATTTTTTTATAATGAAACATATTTCTCATCACTAAAATTATCTGAGTTTTCTTTGGAAAAGGGGATTACTTTGAAATACATATCCAACTATTACCCTCGGGGAAATGCTATGTCTGAGTCCACAAAAAAGAACCTCGTATGAATCCTTAAGCGAACTATATTTGATCACTAGAGAAACTGACATAACGCTTTACCCAATGCCTTTTGGTTCGATCATGTCACCCTCGAGGCCTCAGTATGGAATTCTCTGTATTTTCTTTTCTATGGGAAAATAAATTATTTTACCCCCAAACATCTATCTTCCTTCCCTACAACTCACCCAACAATCTCATGGGAGAGAATGTCTCGTCATCCAAAGACATATTGATACCTTACTAACTTATAAGAAAATAGTCCCAAGGCAAAAAACAATTTCAAAACTCATCAATAGACCATTAAGCGCAGGTTTGATAAAAATTCTACCAGTGAGAAAGATTTCCAGGTTGGAGATCTAGTCCTTAAATGGGACAAGCCGCATGAGGATAAAGGAAAACATTCAAAATTCCAGCAATTATGGCTTGGGCCCTTCATGATCAAAGAAAATATTGGCCAAGGAACCTACTGGTTACAAATGCTTGAAGGGGAAGTTGACCTCCTCCCCATAAATGGCCAAATCCTGAAACACTACATCAACTAGCCTCCATGACAACTCCATCATTGTATATAAATAAAGAGTTTGTTTTCTCACTTTTATTTCCTGCTCGGTTTTACTTTGATTTYTGTTTGTTTYGGAACTCAATATTTCTATCTTGTTTAATTTTCATGCTTYAATTTTTCTCTCTKGAAAAAATGTYGCCCTGAATCTCTCAAATTCTTGATATCTTAGTCATGGACATTCATCTAAATTGTAGCAYAGTTRGTGCCAATAGCCTAAAAATCTGTGACCTGRCYTCTAGACATAATTCATCCTTAGTTTTAYARATGTGACCTGTATCACTCTAAGTCARATATAGTAGAGGAACATAACTCATTAGTATATGAGMATTGTATGTTTAAGCAAGACAAAGTGAGGAACCAAGGGCTTAGCCTAAGAACATATTTGTATATTGTTTAGACTAAGAGGAAACGGTTTGGGAAAAGACATTTGTAGTATTTCAAAGAATGTTACTCGGGGAGTTCTCTCATCTATAATCAATTTGGAAACTTTCACTATCACATGTGTCATCCTTAGTGCCCCTAAAGGAAAACTAGAACCCCCCCATCCACCTCTCGCTAAGCACAAGAGAATTAAAATCTAAAAGGGAAAGGCTTGGGGAAAGACATTCTAGATCACATGGAACATGTAAATCTTTGTCGGGGCTATGGATGCTCGTTGACAGTGGAGCAAGGCGTGTGACACCGGGGCTATGGATGCTCGCTAGAAGTGGAGAAACATCAGAAAAATGCATCACAACTTGTATTTTCAATATTCTTGATGTTTCATCTCCCTATAACACTCCTTATGTCTCCCCTAGGTTGTTTCTATATAAATAAGTACGTGTTAAGAGACAATTTGTTCTAATACATGGTCCTAACATCCTTTTTGTATCATACAAACATTGTCTCATCAAAACTTGGGCTAAGGTACCCGTTCTTTCTCTTTTGAGTTGTGCATGATAACACATTATCCCTCAAAGATCCGTGATTGGATTCCATCTTACATAGATTTGAGGCTTCTCCCAATGTGTCGCCATTTTTTGTTCCAGGCACTACAACTCTCCATTTTCACATAATCTATTTGCAAAATACTTCCAAGAAAATGGAGCCCCTTATATTTTCTGGATTTGAAGATTATTCAAATTATATCTTATTAATGAACTCTTTCCCTTGATTTAAACTTGCTCTTCAAGCTTCACCCTAGAAACCCTAGTTCTCCTCAAGACCTTTGTGGCAACTTTTCTCCACTGCTTCCCACCCGCTATAACACTATGTTATCTCTTCAATAGATCATCAGTATGACCATAGATCCTGTTAGTTGAGCCTTATGGTTGTGCCTCAATGTAGTCCTGGACCCACTAGTGTTACTCGCGTGACCTTAGCATCAAACCAAGTTGCTCAGTACTAATACATAGGAATTAAAAAAGCATGACCTTGACCTTAATCGGGGGTTTTCCACATACTCATAATTTTTTAAATACCTACTCGGAATTCCCAAGACAAAGAAGGTCGAACTTCTCACAACTAGGGTTTTTGATTCCATACTTAAGCTAGAACTTGAACCAAGACTTAGCGCAAAAATGATGCAACTTCCATTGCTTTCGGGAACTATCGTACTATTTCCCCCGCCTCCATTGGAAGCTTCTCCCTGGACTCTCCCTATAACTATTGATGAAGCTTACATAAACTCCCCGGATCTCCACTCTGACCTTTCAGGGTAATTCTTATCAACTCCTTTGATATATTAGAGAAGGTCATACCAACTGCTTCGATACATCGGAGGAGTTCAGGATAATTTGGCCAATTATTTTGATCTCCCCAATATTTTGGAACCCTTAGCATTAACTCTTCCGACTACTTCGAAGGTGTTGAGGTAAACTCTCTTGTTTCCCCCACATCACGCTCTCCTCATCGACAATGGAGAAGTTAAATCCAAATTCATCGACATCTTCGACACCATTCACTTGATCAACATTGATGTGCATTAGAGATATTACCACCAACTATCCTGATTGATATAGATCGTTGACATTTTTCAGTAACTTACCCCGCGTCCATTGGAGCATTTGGCATTAACCTTCTGATAGTCATTGAAATAGTTCGTAAGAACTCCTCTGATTCTAACTTTTGGGCATCTTTTAAGCCATTTTCTTTTCTACCTCTCATCAAAGTGTTCACCATGCCAACCATTATACTTTTGTCATTGGATGACGATCTTCCACCTAGCATCAACTCAAGCGAATCCTCGGGTAGTTGAATATACTTAGATAAATCAGTTTTATATATCGGTTATATTTTTTATCCTTACACTAATTCCATATTCACTTGAATGTTCAGACATGTCTCCAAGAAAGAAACTGACCAACAAAGGGCGAACCACTGAGGCCTCCAGAAGTTGTCGATAGATTGAAAATGAACCTGAAACTCATAGGGCCATGTATGATGACACCATTGGAATCTTAGAAAAGGAAGGAGATGCACTTAGATAGGGATATGTGTACTAGATGTTCAAAGAGAATAACATATATGTCGATGTCGAAGACTAAGATGAATTAAGGATCTTCAAAAATATTAGGAGGTCTGGGATATTCAGAGTAGCAACCCACGTCGTCGTGTTCCCTTGCACTGAATCCATTACTTGGATCCTAAAGAATGTAGATTTGAGGAACAAATATATTTGTAACTCTAGAAAGGAACCCATACCATCGTTTCGGCATGAATACTTAGCAAAATGCTATCACCCCGACAAAAGGACTAATAAGTTGGACAACAAACTTCTCGATGAGTTTGACTACATAGCTAAGGAACTATTCCCCAAATGGTTCAAGGTAGACAAGCAATTCAAGCATAGACCCAAGGGAGAGTATCCCACGACAACACTAAGAAGGCCTTATCATTGCATGGTAGTAATGTTATGCAGGCTATATGGGGAGGATGATGCCTCCCATTTCTCCTTGTCATACATGCCATTGATTTATTACTATGAGGACAACCAATTGTTGTTCAATTGGGATGGCATCCTGTCGACCAAACTAACAAATGCCATCATTGTAGTTTCAAAATCCCAACCAAGATCCTTCTCTAGTTTCCACATGTCTTCATGCCTCTTGGATATCATGTGCATATCCCACCAATATCCAAAGATGGGGTGGAAATGGTAACCATCATATGAATCCATTCACATTTACTGCAAAGTTTTATGGGAGTACAAATACATGACCAAATTTTAGAAGATCCGCAAACACTTTCTGGCTCCTCTGTACGAGTTTGTATCTTGCACACCAGTCCCATGCATGATCGATAAAGCAATAATTTTCATAAAAATGATTTGTGATTGGTACCTTATGGAGAATGGTACTTATATTAGGGTGCATGGTGCCATGAAATCCCTCCATCTCCTGCCTCTATTTGTACCAGAAAAACTAGTGCTCCAGGAGGTGACATATCAAATAGTCATCCATGGAGTAGGAGGAATACTATATCGAGGCAATGATCCAGATTTAGGAGCGGAACAAACTGATTAATAGACTGAATACAATAAACATAGAGATATGAAGAACAACACAAATATCTAGTGAACAATATCTTCTATTTAATAAATGAAATAGGCTGAAACTATAAAACTACAGAACTGAAACACTTGCTCGAATGGTGGTATCTATCTTTGAGAAGAGATGTAGCTAATATGCGCATTTGTCTGAGCATAATGATTACAATGAGGCTCCAGAGGCCTTTTCAACATTGCTCATGAATGACAAAGCCCTAAATATCCAAAAACCTCCCTAAATATCCAAAAACCTAAACCTAGGAGATGAAACACCAAAATTTAGGTGGGCCCCTAGGGGTAATTTGGTACCTCAACTTCCCAGGGTCGTTACTTTTGCATACGACCTTCGTTTTAGGTGCGTGATATCTCGTTGGAAAGGTATTTTCGATAACTAAACATTACATTGCCAAACTCTAACTTTATCTACAATTTGACTATGGAGAGCCAAAAAAATTGTTTAGGGCCCCAAAACAACCTTGGAAGTACAACAAGATGTGCTAACATGAAAACATACAAAATAAGCCAGTTCAATTACGTGGGAGGCCACCAGTATCCACCTGGAAGATGTGTAGAGATTTAGAAAGCTCTAGAAGTGTAGAACCCACAATTACAAAGAAGAACATAAGAACATGCTTAACTAAAACTTGTCAAGAGGATCCAGTTGGAATTGGTGGGTGGCCACCAATATCCACACGAATTAGTCGTCCCCCCTTAGAAAGCAATGGTCTCCATTGCGTTGAGTTCCCCCATTAGGTAAGGAAACTTCTGATGAATTTGGCCTCGACTGAGACACTTTTCTTGGCGGAGGAGTTGCCCCGCCTTAATAACCCAATAAAGATGGATCTTCTGTCAGTGAGTTCCCTTGACCTGTGTGTCCACTATCTGATCAGTGGATGCATGTTCCATGCAGTCAGGGTCGAGCTATGTTGGTGTCAGTTGTTTTGTGAGCTTTGAGGTGTCCAATAATGGTGGAAAATATGGCCGAAGTAGGTCCACATTGAACACTGGGTGCAAGCCAAGGAAGGGTGGAGTGTTGAGCTCAAAATAATTGTTACCCACAACCTTGGTGATGGTGTAACTTTCGATGGGGCTCTGTAAGACACTCCTTCTGCAAATGTAACCAGAATTTGTCTCCAACCTGAAACTGGTGTGATACCATGTGTTGATCATGGTGTTTCTTGTACTTAGCATTGGCTTTCTGCAAAATCTCATGGACCTGTTGGTGGATGTGTTGAATCCTCTCAATGAATCTTGTAGTTTTGTTGGTCTCAAACTGAACATGGGAAGAGTATGTCTGTGTGGTTTCAAGGGGTAGTGCAACATAAATGGGACCCAAGGGTTGGAATTCTTGTCCCACCTGAAATGGGCTATGGTCAATGGAGCTATAGAGAGCTATGATGTAACTATGTTGAACATAGGGGATACTCTCATCCCATGTACGTGGATGCTTAGAGTTGTACATGCGCATGATGTGCACAATCATTTGATTGACGACCTCTATTTGGTCGTCTGTTTTGGGGTGGAAAGAAGTGGATTTAGTGAGCTTGGTGTCCAACAATGACCAAAGAATCGACCAAAAATTTTCGAGGAACCTGTTGTCCCGGTCAAAGATGATGGTTTGTGGTATCCCAAAATGGACCCACACTCGTTTGAGGAAGAGCTTGGCAGTATCTATCATTTTGATTTTCTTCTTGTAGGCTGTGAGAATGGCCATCTTCGAAAATCGATCAATGACCACAGATACACAATCATTGTCGTGTTTGGTGGATGGAAGGATAGACATGTAATCCATCGAGATGAAGGCTTCCTGGGGGTAGGAAGAGGGGTGTATAATCCTTGCTTCTTGATGGTTGGCTTGGAAATGGCACATGCAGTGCAAGATTTGATATACTTATTGAACTCCTGTCAAAGTTTTTGCCAATAAAAATGTTTCTGGGGAATGGCCACAGTTTTCTCCACACCAAAATGTCCTGCCATCCGACTGTAGTGGGCTTCCAAAATCATCTTTTCCTACTCGCTTGTAGGAACACATAGATGGCCCAGATGGCATAAAAACTCATCCTGAATGTGAAAATCGGTGACAGACGCGCCTGTACCCAAGAGTTGATAGGTGGTGGCGAAGTTTAAATCTTGTTGATAAAGTTGGGGCCACTCAGATGCCTCATGTCCATAGGAATGGAGCATACAAGTGAGTGCAGCCACATGAGGTCGACTGAGGCAACCAATGACGTGATTGGTGCTCCTTTTCTTATACTTGATGTTGAGATGGAACTGTTGTAGGTAGGTGGACCACTTTTGATGGCGGTCATTAAGTAACTTCCCCTGTGTCTGTATGAACTGTAGAGGCTTCTAATCAGTGTCGATGATCGTCTCCCTTCCCATAATGTAATGTTTCCATTGACAACATGCTTGTACAATGGAATACATTTCCTTGTCATAGGTGGGGTATTTTTGGACAATATATGAGAGTGTCTCACTATGGTATGCCACCAGATGACCATGCTTAGTGAGAACTGCACCTACAGCATAGTCAGATGCATCAGTCTCAATGTCGAACGGTTGTTGCAGATCAAGCAAGGAGAGTACTAGACCTGAGCACAAGCAATGATTCAGATCATCAAATGCTCATTTTTGTTCCTTCCCCCACGTGAACTTTTCCTGCCACCACCCTTGGTCATGTGGCTGAGAGCCCATGCAATATGGGAGAATACCAACACGAACCATCAGTAGAATTTGGCAATTACCAAGAAGCTCTGAAGCTCGGTTAGTGTGGTCGGGTCTGGCCAGTCACAGATTACTTGGATCTTAGCGGGATCAACATGTACCCCATGCTCATCAACAATGTAGCCCAAGTATTAGACCATGTTCATGTCAAAGGAACATTTTTCCAAGTTGGTATATAGCTTGTGTTGCCGCAAAGTGCTCAAAACCTGTTGAATATGTCGCATGTGCTCCTCCCAAGTTCTGTTGAAGATGAGGATGTCATCCAAATATACCACCACAAAAGAGTTGGTGAAGGGTCTCAATACATCATCCATCAACCCGATGAAAGTGGTTGGTGCATTTGTTAGGACAAAGGGCATGACCAACCATTCGAAGAGACCTTCTTTAGATTCGAAAGTTGTCTTCCAGACATCAATTGGTTCGATGGGAACCTAGTGGTAGCCAGACTTTAGGTCAATCTTGCTGAAAAAGTTTGCCCCCTTGAGTTGGTCAAGAAGGTCATCAATCTTTGGAATTGGGTACCAGTTTATGACTGTGATTTTGTTTAATGCCTTGTAATCAATGCAGAGTCGTCAAGTCCCATCCTTCTTCTGCACCAGTACAATCGGGCTTTCGCAAGGGGAGGAGTTGGGTCTGATGTGCCCCTTTTGAAGAAGCTCTTGGATATGACGCTTGATTTCGTCAGTTTCCATCAGTGAGCGATGATATACTGGTCCATTAGGTAGAGGTGCATCGGGGGTTAGATCAATTGGATGCTTGACTTAGTAGTGCGTCGGTACCCCGTTGGGTGAGGAGAAGATGTCTTTGTACTCTACCACGGTCCTATCCACTTGCTTCTGTTGTAAAGAGAGGCTCTGTGTAGGGGCCACATATGTGGCGATGACCTTCTGCTTACTGTGAGCACTAATCACAAAGAAGATGAACTTCTTTGTCTGTGAAATGACCTTACTGCATTTCTTAGCAAAGATTAAAGAAATAGCGGTAGGCAGCGCTACTTCTGGTATCCTGTATAATTGTCTACCCAAAGTAATAATAACACTGTGGGGTCTAGACTCATACACAACACAATGCTTCCACAAATATGGTTTTCTTAAAAGAACATCACAAACTTCAAGG
>ML817510.1:62492-81123 GCA_009831015.1 Picea engelmannii
TGGATAATTGTGGACCATAATGCTGAAGAAGACTAAAGAACCAAGGTCCCATGTAGAAAGGAAATCCACCATGCTGAAGTAGTCCAACCACCATTGTAAGCCTGGGTCCCATGTCCAAGTGCTCATGTGAACTCCCCGTGGAAGATTTTGGAACCCAATAACCAACTCCAAATAATGCTCCAAAGACTGGCACCTATCATGTGGATCCAAATAAGAAGATCCATCCACATAGTGGAAAAGGGTCGTAGCAGAATCTGGAAGGAATAATACCACTGTAGAATATGCAGACTGAACGTTGGTAACTAGCTCTTGATGTGGGACATTTATGTTATCTACAGAAGGGGGAGTAGAGTCATCAAATAAAACATGGAAGTGGTTTTCATCCCAAAAATGACAACTATCCATATACCAATCATCACAATCGGCCTCAAAATCATACCAAGCATATATTTTTTGATTATATTCATCCATGAGGCCCTCCATAAGAAATCTATCCTGCATGTTATTCAATGAATCTTGAATACTACGAAAACTATCATTGAGGCCATGTGTGAGGCTGTCTGTGAGGCCATGTGTGAGGCTGTCTATGAGGCCATGTGCAAATGCATCCAATCTGTCATCCAATGTGTGAAACAATTGGGCTTTGAATGATTCAAGAATGTCTTTCAGGGTTTGAGAGGAAATAGCCATATGAGCACCCTATGAAATCTTTGGTTCTGCAGTCGTCACGAAAAAACCCAAAAAAGAGACCCAATAAGTTTCGACAGAAAATCGCGGCTTTTTCTGGAAAAACCCTAAAAAACTGCTGAAGTTAAAATGCTCATAACTTCACTTCCCGGACTCCGTTTCGGCTGATTTGTTTTTGGAAATTGGGTGAAATTGTAAGAGGAATTCAGATATGTAACTTTCTTGGGAAAATTCGGCCTCCAACTGCTACAAAAAAAAAAAATTCACCTCGCCGTCCGCCGAAAAAAACCCTGAAAATTTGCAGATTTTAAAACTTCAATATCTTGATTTCCCGGACTCTGTTTTGGACGATTTTTTTTTTCAAATTGGGTATTTTTCTGAGAGGAACTCAGGTATACAACCCTTTTCTGCAAATTTTACACAGAAATATACTGACAACTTCGAGAATGTCGCGGCCCTCTTTTTTCTTCTCCGAAAAAAAATATATGCAAAAATAAAAAATATTTGCCCACAATGTCTGCCCAAGGAAAGTGATCTGATACCCACACTTTTTTATTACCAAACCCTTGAGGTAGGGAAACACCATACAATGGATCCTATTATGGAAGGGATCCTCTCCTGTTCTCTTGCCTCTTCGAGGAGGCATCCTCCTAATGAGCTTCAACTCCAAATACAATACTTATCTTCATGTCTCATTACATTGCTTGAACCCCTTTATATAGTTCTACCCTCACCTAAGAACATTCTAGAGGAGGAATCTTCTAGAAGTAGAACCTTCTAAGAAGTCCTCTTACATTTATTATATCTAACCACCATAGTGGGCTTTATTTAATAATATAGTAGACCTAGTCCACCTTACATTGAATGACCTCCACTATTATCACTATGGGCCCTCTAGCCCCCCCCCCACTACCTTTCTAGCTACCTTACAGTGACCATCCATGAAAGGATGTGTCCCTTGAATAATCAATAACTATTTATTATTATCATTTACTTATTATATATGATATTTAATAATCAATAATTATATTATTAATTATTATTCTAAGAGAATGCCTTCCCGATGTTGTCCAAACATCAACAAAAAATATAAGAAAGAATAACAATATTGTAACATAACATTGAGTGCATCAGATTAGTCTATCAATAGACATTATTTTTATAGTCCATGTGTTCAACATGTATTCTACTTTAACAAGTTCACAACAAAATCAATCACACACACAAGTTCTTCTCTCCTTTTGAAAATTGGCCCCGAGGGATTCTCAATATTAATTAACACAATATATGTCCTTAAAGTAGTTCTTGAGTTTATACAATGCTTGAAGACCCCTTTCAAAATGGGTCTCTTCTTCTATTTATACCCCTTTTTCTAATTGTCTTGTGACTCTTTATATTTCCTTAAAGAAGTTGTTACAAAACTATTCATATCCCTTCTTCTTGATGACAAGTGTACAAAGAAAAGACAAAATTGTGAGTAGTTCATAAAAGAAAAAATAAGGAGTAGGTAATAGAAATTTTGAATTTGATATTTTTTCATTTTATGGGTTCTTGTCCTAGATGTATGCCACCCAGATTTCTAGTTGATCATGCAAAGAAACGAGTCTATGGTATGCCAACTCTTCTATAGTGTTCGTGTGCATAACTACATTTTCGTCGAGGATCTAATGTATTTTGATAATGTAGCCATAAATGCTTGAACCATGGTGTGAACATTTGTTGATTGAATGAGATGTTGTTTTATAAGGTTTGTTGTTACAACAGTGGTTTCCTCAGTGTTACGAGCTCTTCAATTATAATATTTCTTCCAAGCTCCTCTAGTTGAGGAAGCTGAAATGACTTGAGTAATTCTTGTGTTGCTTTGTGTACACGCGAACATATTTCCATGACACTAGTTTTTAACTTACCAGTGTCTTCATAGACACTAGTTTATTACTTACCAGTCTATAGCTGACATAATTGTTTACATGGGAAATGATATCATGTAAAGTTGTGGGAATTAGCAACATTCGAATTAAGATGTTTGATGGATCTATTAAGATACTAACAGATGCGATACATGTACCTGAGATTAGGAAGAACCTAATCTCTCTGGGAGTCTTAGATACTAGAGGATATAAAAGTACTGTTCAAGGTGGAGTTATGAAGGTCTACAAAGGAATCCTATTGGTTATGAAAGCGAAGAAGGTTGGAAACATGTTTTTGTTAGAAGGAAGAATCGAGTTAGATCATGCGACAGTTGTATCCGAGAATGACAGTGATTCTATTTGATTGTGGCATCAACAATTGGGACATATGAGCGAAAGACGATTGAAGGTAGTATCTGATCGCAAGTTACTTCCTAGTCTAAAGTCTTTAAAACTAGATTTATGCAAGCACTGTATTTATGGAAAACATAATAGGTAGAGATTTAAAACAGGAAGAAAAACCAGTAAAGGAATCCTTGATTATATCCATTCTGATGTTTGGGGACCATCCCATACTGTTTCGTATGGAGGATCATTGTACTTTGTTACCTTTATAGATGATTTATCTAGGAAGGCGTGGATCTATATGTTGAAAAGAAAGGCTGATGTGTTACTATTTTCAAGCAGTTTAGAGCTTTAGTGGAAAAGAGCACTGGTAGGTCCATTAAATGTTTAAGATCTGATAATGGTGGTGAATTTACGTCAATGGAATTTGAGAACTATTGCAAGGATTTTGGGATATGTAGGCATAAGACCACTACCTATACTCCTCAGCAAAATGGATTTGTTAAACGCATGAACATGAATCTTCTAGAGAGAGCAAGAAGTATGCTTAGTAACGCCAATGCAGTAGGAACTGTGGGAAGAAGTAGTAACTACAACTTGTTATCTGGTGAATCAATCACCATCAACAACAATAGAGTGCAAGATTCCTGAAGAGGTATGGAAAGGTCACCCTTGTAATTATTCTAACCTTAAAGTTTTTGGTTGTGAAGCCTATGCTCTAATTCCGAAACATCAGTGTTCTAAATTAGATCCAAAATCATAAAGACTTATGTTTGTTGGATATGGTGATGGTGTTAAGGGGTATAGGTTGTGGGATCCTAATTCCCACAATATCACCATTAACAGAGATGTAATATTTGATGAATCATCACTCATCAAATCAGATGTAGATGGTCAAATGAAACAGGGAGAAGTACCAAAATATCAATAGATTCAATTTGAAACTCATTCAACTATAGATGAAAGTGAACATGAACAAGTTTTTGAAGAAGTTCATGAAGAAGTCCTTGCAGAGGAAAATATGGATGACGATGACAATCAACAGATTATGCATGAGCCACAAACTTCCCTAAGGAGGTCTAAACAGGTCAGAGTTCCTCCAAGAAGGTATGATGATTTTGTTTCATCGGTTTCTTTAAGTACTAATGATGATAAACCTTCATGCTATCAGGAAGCTGTGGAGGGTTCTAACAGTGAAAAATGGAAAGAAGCAATGGAGGATGAAGTGAATGCTTTAGCGAAGAATTCTACATGGGACTTGGTAGAATTTCCAAGAGACAGGAAAATTGTAGGTTGCAAGTGGGTCTACAAGATGAAGAAGGGTGTTGATGATAAAGTAGAAAGTTACAAAGCAAGGTTGGTTGCAAAAGGATATTATCAGAAATAAGGTATTGACTTTCATGAGATTTTTTCACCAGTTGTTAAAATCGGTTCAATTCGAAGTATGTTAGCATTGGTTGCATTACTTGATTTGTAGTTGGAGCAGCTAGATGTTAAGACTGTTTTTTTACAAGGAGATTTGGATGAGGAAATTTGCATGGAACAACCTGAAGGGTTCGTTCAGAATCGCAACAAGAAATTTGTTTGCAAGCTCAAGAAATCATTGTATGGTATGAGGCAATCACCCAGACAATGGTACAAGAAATTTGACTCTTTCATGATGAGCCAGAATTATACAAGGAGTGAGTATGATCATTGTGTTTACTTTAAGAAATTAAATAATGGCATATTCATTATCTTAGTATTGTATGTTGACGATATGATTATAGCAAGCAAAAGCATAACGAAGATCAACAGGGTAAAGGCTGAAATGGCTAGGATGTATGATATGAAAGATCTAGGAGCAACAAAGTAGATTTTGGGCATGGAGATATTCAGAGACATGAGGAATGGTAAGCTTTGGTTGTCACAATGGAAGTATGTTGAGAAAATTCTTTTGAGGTTTTGTATGAACAGTGTGAAACCAGTTTTTGTACCTTTAGCTTCCCATTTTTAGCTTTCTTCAAGTTTATGTCCTAGTACAAAAGAAGAAAAGGAACACATGTCTCGAATACCGTATGCTAATGCCGTAGGAAGTTTAATGTATGCGATGGTTAGTACAAGACCAGAAATTTCACATGCAGTTGGGTTTGTCAGCAGATATATGGCAAATCTAGGCAAAGAGCACTGGGCAACAGTGAAATTTGTGCTTCAGTATATGATGGACACAAGTGATTATTGTATCACCTCTAAAGGTGGTTGTGAGTTAGTCTGTGAAAATGTTGATTCCGATTTTGTAGGTGATCTGGACAAAATGAGTTCAACTTCAGGATATGTCTTTACTCTTGCAGGTGGAGCTATTAGTTGGATGTCAAAGCTACAAAGCATTGTTGCCTTATCCACTATAGAAGAAGAATACATAGCTACTTCACATGCTTTCAAAGAGGCAGTTTGGTTAAAAGGTTTGTTTGGTGAGTTTGGAAGGATGCAGGACAAAGTAAAGCTACTTTGTGATAGTCAAAGTGTTATTCACTTGGCCAAGAATCCATCCTACCATAGTAAAACTAAACATATTCTTATTAAGTACCATTTTGTAAGACAGGTCATCGATGAAGGTGGAGTTTCTCTTGAAAAAGTTCATACAAAAGAGAACTACGCATATATGTTCACAAAACCAATACTTTTAGAGAATCTACGATGGTGCTTAGCTTCTCTTGGCTTGCAGAAAAGGTGATGACAAAAGAAAGAGAAAGGTATCAGGTTAATTGTTGTCAAGGTGGAGATTGTTGGAATCTGGTGACACTAATTCCTCCATAATTGGATTTTAGATCCTATTATTGAGCATTGGTTGTAACTAATTAGACTAAATTAGACCATGGATAGAAACACATTCAATAGTCATTTTCCTATGTAACTGTGTGTAAATTTCTATAAATTGATGTATGCCCATAGAGGCAATGGGCAGATGAGTAGAAGGAGGCTGATGTAACTCTCCATATTATGAACAATAAGATAAATTGATACCCTGCTTGGTGGACGTAGCCTAAAGTTGGGAAAACCACGTGAATCTCTGAGTTATACGTGCGATATGTTTCTTTGTTATTTTCCGCTGCATTTTTTATCGTGGCTTCACTGTCAACAGATATAAGCCGATCAACCTCATTAATTTAAAAGGGTGGAAAATGGGGTTGATCGACGTATATCAACCACTTTTACTTAAATGTGGTTGTTTCTAGTTGACAACCAACATGCTTGGGGCACAACTATTAATGTATTAATACATTTTAAATGTAATAATTAAGTATTAATTAATAATTAATTAATTAATTATTATTTAGTAATTAATTAATAATTATTAATAATTAATTACTCAATTATTAATAAGTAATTAATTATTAATTAAAATTAAAATTAATAAGAGGCTCATAGGCTCAAACAAACCTGGACACCTTACCAATGTCTACGGCCCGACCAACCCAAGGGATAAGCAGGCCTTCCTCAGGAGCCTGAGTTACTTATCCAGTCTAACATAGTATAACAAATGGACTATTGGTGGAGATTTCAACATCATTCGCAGCCTGGAGGAAAAAAAAGGAGGATCAAGACGAATGGATCGGGATTCCAACTACTTCAATAGCCTCATAGACGATCTTCACCTTATCGACATGGAGGCCAACAATGACATTCACACTTGGACAAACAGAAGGACTGGAATACACCAAATCGCTTGCAAGCAAGATCGATTCCTCATCTCTGACTCCCTTATGATGGAAGGTACGTCAATGGAAGCAACTATCTTGAATTTCTCTGGCTCAGATCACTGGCCTATACAGTTATGGTTGGATGTCCCAGCCACACCTGGTAAGAAACCCTTCAGGTTTGAACAGTTCTGGCTTGACCACCCTGATTTCCAAGCAAATATCCAGGATTGGTGGAGGGAGGCAGAGGTCCCTGGCGGCTCCAAAATGTACAGATTCCAGCAAAAATTAAAGAATCTCAAACAAACTCTCAAACTTTGGAATAAGCATACCTTTGGCAATATCTTCGACTCCCAAAAACAACTGTCAGAACAAATGGGCAAGATTCAGAATCAGATCAGATTGCAGGGGTTAACAAATGAGCTAAAATCCCAGGAAGCAAAAGTAAATCAACAACTCGAAGCTAGGAAAAGACAAGAAGAGATCTTATGGAAACATAAATCGCGCATCCAATGGCTCAAGGAAGGGGAACGCAATACCAAATTCTTTCATAGAACTGTCATCCAAATACAACACTCTAATAAGATCACACTTCTCATCTCAGATGATGGGGAAACCATTCACTCCCATGATGACATGGAAACAACTTTGATCAACTTTTTTCAAAACCTCCTTACAGAACCCCTCCCAGAGAGACATGAGGCCATCAATAAGATTACACGGCATGTGCCCTCCCTTGGTACCCAGGAGAAAAACTCAGCTCTTCTCTGGCCCTTCACAATCGAGGAAGTGGACCAAGCGCTTCAGGACACACCTAAATGCAAGGCTCCTGGTCCTGACGGCTTCACCGACGACTTTTTCCACCATTGTTGGCCGATGATCAGGACAGAGGTTTGGGAAATTCTGGAAGACTCTAGAGCCACTGGACAGGTCCTCCAGGCTCTCAATGCTACTTTCCTCACCTTAGTTCCCAAAGAGGGGCAGGCACATCATCCCAAGCAGTTCAGGCCCATAGCTCTCTGCAATGTCATCTACAAACTCCTTACAAAAGTGATAGCCAGGAGGCTCAAGCCTATCTTACCGAAAATCATCTCCCCGGAGCAATCAGGATATGTTGAGGGCAGACAAATCCTGGACAACGTCATCCTATCCCATGAAGTGATTCACTCTCTGCAGAAGACAAAAACACCAGGTATGCTCCTCAAATTAGACCTCTCTAAGTCCTTTGATAAGATAAGCTGGGAATATATGCGAGCAATGCTCCTAGCTTTTGGTTTTGATCAGCACTGGGTGACTTGGATTATGACTCTAACCTCCTCGACTTTTTTCTCTCTTCTCATCAATGGTGTTCCCTCGCGACCCTTCTCCCCCTCAAGAGGAATTAGACAGGGAGATCCCCTCTCCCCTTTCCTCTTCATCATCTTGGCCGAAGGCCTTAGTCGTTCCATCCAAGTTGCAGTCGAAAAAAACCTTCTGACAGGTCTACCCTTGCATGGCATTTCCCCCCCTATCTCGCATAACCAATTTGTGGACGACACCCTCTTGATGGGCAGCCCAACTGTCCGCGAAGGCAACTCTCTCCTGGGGATCCTCCAAACCTTCTTAGACGCCTCAGGTCTAGACTGCAACAAGGATAAATCCCAAATCTTTTTCTTCAATATGCCCCCTCCGATCCAGCGCCATATCTCTGATATCCTAGGTTTCAATAGAAGCTCCCTTCCGTCCAAATACCTTGGCATTCCCTTGATTGTCAATGACCTCCAGAACTCCTCTTGGGAACATCTTTTATCCTCCTTTACTAAGAGGCTTTCCTCCTGGACCTTCAGAGCCTTAAACCTTCCCAGTCGTCTTACTCTTCTCCAAGCTATTCTTCAGGCCCTTCCGATTTATACTTTTTCAGTGCTGGCTACCCCAAAGTTTGTCCTCACAACCATCACAAGATTACAAAGAAACTTCATTTGGCAAGGCCTCAACTCAGGGAAGAAAATAGCGTTAGTCAGCTGGGACAAACTCTGTCAACCCAAGGAGCAAGGTGGCTTGGGATTACAAGATCCCTTCATAATGAACAAGGTTCTAAGTGGAAAAATTTGGTGGCGATGGTTAAAAAATCCCAAGGATCTCTAGGCCAGACTCTGGAGGAAGAAATACGCTCCAAATGTGGCAGAGAAGAACCTAATTCATTGGAATGGGGACAACCCGTGCTCCTTAATTTGGACAACAACCAAGCATAACAGACAGTTGGTGACTCGGCATGCCTCCTGGGAAATAAAAAATGGGGAAACTACTCTTTTCTAGAAAGATTCTTGGCAACAATGGCCAGTTCTGGACACTTAGGACTGGGCTAGAGACATCTGCACCCAAGCTACATGGGCAGGCCTGACCAGAGTAGCTGACTATTGGCAGGACAATTCCCTGGAAGACACCTGGCATTGTTGGCACTTGGACAGGGAATGCGTCAACCTAGAGGCGCATGTGGACCTGACACCTTGGCAAGAAGAGCTGGCCAAACGGAAAATTCCCAAAATTGCAGGAGAGGATATCCTTCAGTGGGGATACAGGCCACAGGGCACCTTCAACACGTGGGAAGCCTACCAGATCAAAACTCAAATAGACCCCCTCCCTGCTAGGAAAGTTTGGCACAAAATATGGAGTCTGAAACACTGGCCAAAAATCACCCTCTTCCTCTGGCTTGTCTCCCACTCAAGCATCCTAACCTGGGATAATCTCTCGAAAAGGGGTTTTGTTGGGCCCTCTCTATGCATACTTTGTGGAGAGGCAGAGGAAACCATGAACCATCTCCTCAATTATTTCCCTTATACTACTCAAATCTGGGATCAAGCAACACTTATCATGCACACTTCGGACCACCACAGAGACAACATCCTCGAAACCATTATGAACTGGAGGGAACATGATTTCCATTACCCCCTTCTTAATCGCATTTGGCAACTTCTTCCAAGCTTTATCCTTTGGAAAACTTGGAAAGGAAGGAACATAAGACTTTTCAGAAGTATCTCCCTCCCTTGGCAACATTGCTGGCAACAATGCCATCGCAACATTATGGAAACTCTCCACCTTCAGCAGTGGTATGGCGCAGACTTGACTAGCACTCCCTCCGAACTCCCCCTCCTTCGGTATTGGATTCCTCTCCCTTATCTTCAATCACTCCCCTCCTCTTATCTTTCCCCCCCTTCTAGCATCCCCTCCTTTTGGTCTCCTCCCCTAGAGGATTTCATCAAGCTCAATTTTGACGGGGCCTCTAAGGGCAATCCCGGAGCAGGAGGTTATGGGGTAGTCTTCCACAACCATCATGGGCACATCCTTCTCATAAGCGCAGGCTCCCTTGATAATTCCACGAACAATGCAACAGAACTGTGGGGACTTATCAAAAGACTGTAATTAGCCATAAAAAACGATTTCACCAAGCTAATCGTTGAGGGGGACTCTCAAATCATCATCAACCTGCTGCGCAGAATTTTGAATGGAGTGATTCTGGAAAGAATATTGCCTAGATGGAGACTATCACATGGGCTACAGATCATCAAAGACTTACTGCAACCAAATCAGGCTATCATTCCTACTCACATCAGGAGGAAGGCGAATCAAGTTGCGGATGAACTGGCTAATATGGGTACCAATTGGAGTGGACCGGAGCTCCTATGCAACTCAGCCCTGGATCTTGATCACCCTATTCTCCAGCAATGTATTCGAAAAGCTGGAACGGCGGACGCTCCCCCGGATGGGGTGTTAGTGCAGCACACTTGGTGTACAGCGGAGGCAGGCACCAGCCACCGGGGCATGGAGCCATGTGACGGGCTCGTGCCACCACCCACCACCCTCCTCCTGCATTAAATAGCTCTTAATAAGACGTGAAAGCTCATTTATGCAGCTTCCCTCTCCTTATGCGCGTCATCCCATGGCTTGGTTACCGGTGTGTGTCCCTCGTCTCTGCTCGTGTTCTGAAGGGATCCTCCCTTCGCTGCCATTGCCTGATCTTGTTCGAACTTTCATGCTCTCTGCTAACCCTACTCGCCTCCAGGCTTTCTACCTCTGCCTGGTGCACCTAGTTCCTTTGAATAGTTACAAGCAACACCTTATGTCGCGCCCAAGGGGGAGGCCGCGGAGTGGCTCTCCATGGAAACCTCGCCGGCCTTCTGTCTCGCCTCCCGACTCACCCTCCATCTGCTCCTCCCCTCCCCTCCAGCCCGAGCCTATCATTTCTCCCTCTCCGGCTCTACCTGTTTCGCAGTTTCATGGTCTAGCAATCATCCCCCGGATGCCGAGCTCCTCCTCGCGTCCCCTTCTCGCCCCTCTTTTGGTTGAGTCGGCCCCTATACCAGTCTTTGATTCTTTAAGGAAAACAAGAGGTGAGCCTCCTCCTCCTCGTAATCCTCAAAACTTTGAGAACCAGTCCTCTGATTCCTTCCACGGCACGCGGCTCAGAGAAATCCTGGCCATCCTTTACGGTCTGGTCTTTGAACTCCGCCAGGGGGTGGAGGACCTTCAATTTCACCTGCAAGCCACAAACGGAAAGGTAGCGGTCCTTCTTTAGCTTCTCTCCTCCCTTCATGAGGCTTTCCCCTCGGACCCGACAGGAGCGACTTCAGTGGAGGAACCTTGTGCAAATACCAGTGGAGGAGACGTCAAGGTGCAACGCTCAGCAGAGAATGGGCTGCAGCAGGCTGGGCACGCGACCATAATCGTGGAGGTGGACTTGGCAAGGCGACCGCTGCAGGATACTACGATAGGTGTCGATAGAACCACGAGAAATGTGGAAGTCGAAGTGCAATGGGCGGACCAAGTGACATATGTCAAGGAGGAACCCTGGACCGAGGATTTCCACGCCACCTGGCCAGGTTACTCGCTAGATGTTTAAGCTTATAGTGGTATTTGAGGTCTTGTTAGCTCTTTTAGTTTTAATTGGTGACCAGTTTGTCTGAGACTATTTTTCTTAGTTTATTACACTACTTATGCTTGACTCCTCTGCTGGATGGACTGGTTTCCCCTCTGTTGGGCCAGTCCGGTAATTACAGTATGGCTATGTCTGTATTTTGAAACTCCATTCTGGTCCTGGAAAGCTTTTAATATATAATACTTCTTACTTAAAAAAAAAAAATTAATAATAAAATAATTCCCCCGGATGGGGTGATACTAGGCAATTCGTGCACACAAGACACGAAGAGGCCAACTAGCCAGCTAGTCAGCCAGTTGACACTTGCATATACAAGCACTCTTAGCATGTCCCATCCCCCTCCTGGCACATCACCTCGCAATTTAAGTTCCCACGTTGCCACCCTGCCGGACTTTTAAGCCAGGAGCCCATCGCATGAGTTGGAGAACTTGCAGGGAGATATCGCACATGGAGAAACACACGTCACCTCAGTGGTAACCTCCCTGTCCTGGAACAGGAGCCCTCATAGCCAAACTCAGGGGCATTTTCACTCTAACATCTCACGGTGCCTTCCCTCCTCCTCACAGGTTTCTGCTGATCTTCAAGCTCTGCGCATCCACCCTCCTAGCTTCGACGACCCTTATGCCACGCCTGAGAGGCAAGTCTAGAAGAGGTGCAACCTAGTACACAACCAGGGGTAGAAAAATGCCAAATTCGGCCTACCTCTCAGACACATAAATGCCTAGTGCTGATAGCCCTCCAGTTGTGGATGCTCTTCCTGTCATGCCTCCTATTTTGGCTCCTCCTCCAGTAACGATGCATCTTGAATCCACTCAAGAATTTTCACCTCTATCAAATGAGTATGGCTGCTGAGTTGAATGGTTCAACGCCTTCGAGAACTCCCTGGGATACATACCACCCCCACCCTCTCCTCTTCCACCACGACAACCACCTCCAGCCGCTACCCTGTCACGCCACCTTTCTGAAGCCACCTCCGCCAATTCGGAGGATTCCCCATTTCGCCCCCCTGGCCACAACCATGTTAACCAAGAGGAGATCACTCAGGCTTTGAGAGATTTGGCCAAAGGATAGGAGGAAATCAAAACGACCCTCAGAGATTTACAAACACAGGATGAGGAATAAAGGAGTAGGGTGGAAAAGCTGCTACTCTTCCTCCAAGATCTCAGACAGGTGAGCGTTGAACGAGACAAGGGAAAGCTGAAGAATACCCAAGTCTTCACAGGGCCATCCTATGGTCCACGTCTCTGAAAAAGTTCTGTTTTTTTCTAGTCTTTTACTCCATGTTTTTTCAGTTTGTTAGGAAACTGTATAGATAGTTAGATCTGCTTAGATTAAAACTCGGACAACCCAGAGCCTTGCGCGAAATAGTAAGTTTTCTCAGTATGATCACTTCTATTCATTTCTGGACAAGTGCCATCATTTTTTGGACAAGTGTCATTAAAATTTTGAACCAGGGTCAACAGTGGTTTCCCAGCCGGGCACTGTTGACACCTAGAACAGACAGAATGTAAATTTTCAGAATGCTCTAATATGCTTACTAACTTACAAAAAATAATAATTTATTAATTAATAATTAATAATTGTTAATAAATTAAATATTAATTAATCCATAATAAAATAATACATACCATAATAAAATAATAAGGTAAATAATAATAATAAAGTCTTACATGTAATAATAATAAAGTAATAATAAAACTAAACACAAAAAATTAATCTAACATATTAATTAATTAAGTAAAACAAATTTCATGCATTATACATTAATAAAATAATACATTAATAACATATAAATGTATTAATGTAATATTACATAAACGTACAAAAGTTCTAATATATTTGTTAATAAATATATTAAACTTTTATTAATTAATGTATTAATACATAAAAAAATAATATATTAAAGTATTAATGTATAATGTAATAGTGTAACATGAAAATAAACAAAACCGACCATTATACATCAATCTAGTCATTGGGCGTATATCTGGTTGATATATGCCGATCGACGTCATTTTCACCTTTCCAAACTAATGGTGCTGGCATATATCAACCACTTTCCAAACTAATGGTGCCGTCATATATCAACCACTTTTATAAAGTGGTTGTTGCTAGTAACTATTAATGTTAATATATTATCAATACATTGCTGATGTCTATCTTTAATTATTAATATTGATTAATAATTAGTGTATAAAGGGTATGTATGTTACATACGTAAAGTACCCATTGAACCTAAATCATTTCTCAAAACTATGAGACTATGCAAGTATCTTCCGACCTACTGCAATATCTCTGGAAACATTAACTGGAACTACATGATTAATGGGATCAATTGGATCAATTGTCTCCCTCTGAAAGGGAATGTCATATTGGACCTTATTTGACATATAAAGGTTTCCTCATGAAACCAATGTCTAGTACATATCAAGGTTCCCTCATGGATTCAATGTCTCACAAGACATATCGAGGTTTCCTTGTGAAACCAATGTCTTGGTTCATTAATATGACCATCTGAGGCACATTAGGATGAAGTCTACACCATCTTGCTCATTTGTGTGTTGAAGCCTGGCTGCTTCATCTACACCATGTCTCTGATGAAATCCTGCGAGAAGCCTCTGAAGCCTCATTGCTTCCATGAATTGTGTAATTGGCTACGATATATTCTACCTCTGCAGTACTGAGTGTTATAGAAGTCTTCTTCCACGAATCCTGACTGATCTCAAACTGAGGGAGCACCCTTAGGTGCACTTTCTATCAATTGCACTCTCTGACTAGTCAGAACTGTATATCTCTGCAACGTTTCTTCATATCCCGAGACATATCCAATTGTACCACACTGGTACACTTGATCTGCTACAACTTAGTCTTCTCAAATCACAAGATGGATTAGGGTGCTTACTACAAAGCATTATCTGGCCCTTTTCTTTGATAGTAGGTCATCCACTCTCTCTATAGCTACTCCCTCTAGGATTTTGCAACTGCTCACTTTGGGACTCTGTAATTGCTAAGCACTAAGACTGAGAGTAGCTTCTCTACTCTGTCAACAACTACCCTCCTCTGGGACTGCTCTCTGTGGAACTGGCTCCTCCACTCTCTCTTGGAACACACTGATGTGGCCATTCTCCTTGATAATGAAAAAATTTACGACATTTTTCATCGTTCTTTGGACATTGAATGTCCCACATACACAAATCTGAACCAACTTTTCTCACATGTACTTCAAAACCCCTAAAAGTTATGTTCAGTTATATGTGTCTTGAATGGTCAATGTTAACCTTATTTTATTTATGTTTTTCATTCCATCGCTATATGAATTTTATGTACTGACAACACCCAGATTCAACCGAAATTCAACTATAAGCCTTATTGAACTCACTGCCCATACATAGGAAGACAAGTCCATTATTGATGCAACATATTCATTGTCAAGGTTAATAAATATTATGTGCGGAATTTTGACTTGGTTATCGCCATACTCATGCACACTAAAAGCTCCATGGATACATTTCACTTGGTTTCCGTCCATGCTCCATTGCTTATCACATGCATAAATTACACATTCCTATTTCTCATAGAGACTCACAGGGCCAATAATTACACTACGTCAAAATCATTTTAGGCTGGATCTGACACTGAATTGCTCACTTTACAAGCATATGTGAAAGCATTGGAACCTTTGCAACCAAACAGATGCAACGTGCGATCGTGATTCAAATGTTTTAATTTGAAATTTACATATACATATCTCTAGATAAGTTAATCATGGCATATGTGAAGTAGTAAAATTGACTGCTTCGTTGGACCCTCCCATGAGGGATGATGTATTCTGCTCGTTCCCACCATGGTATCACCTCTTGAAGACTAGGGACATTGCACTGTAATTGTGTAGGTCTGCCAAGTGCTCAATCTCCCACAGTGAAGAAAATTTGAGTGTTTAACATCTAAGAGATCAAAGATATACTCTTCACACTTGACTCACACTTGTGAGGTCTGATTTTTGCGCCCTTCTTGGGTATATTTGTTGCATAAGTGAGGTGCACTTGCTATTGGAAGGATGTTTTTGGAATTTTAAGGCATTTCTCTCAAGGAAGGTTTACAACTAGGGTTTGCTTATGCTTTTCTTCATGGCATGTAAGTGAATTTTCTTGCAAAACTTCTTAATTGAATGGTTGTAGGTGTAATTTCTTGCATTTTCTTATAATATTTCTGATTTAAAACCCTAGGCAACAATCACACAAGTAGGTGATTGTTACATGTCCCCTTAGAGAGAGATTTTTTCAGCCATTGAAGAAAAGAGATTAAGCCTAGCCTTTGCTACACTTATCTTGCTTCTTCCCTTGAGCTAGCGTTGAAGTTGATAGGTTGAAAGAGGGTGACGTCCTAGGCCTAGGTTATCTACACCTAGGGTTTTCATATTCTAGGGTTTGAAAGCCTTGTTTTTACAACACTTTCTCCCTTAGACTTATTCTTTAGGCTAGTCGTTTTGCCAAGTTGATATAGAGAAGGAGGAAAGAGCACGAGGCCTTGCTTAAGCAACACCGGAGTGAGCCTCTTTCCCCTAGGGTTTTGATTCTAGGGCCATGCCTTTGCAGCACCATAGAACCCTACCTTCTAGTCTTTAGGTCATCATCCTTTCAAAATCTTGTGTCCTTTTCTTATCTGACTCCATATACCCTAAGGAATTGATATCTAACCTCCAACGTTGAAGCTTTAGTGTACAAAAAACTACTTTCAAAACTAAATTTTGAAACCCTAACTAACCAAACTAACCTAATTTAGGGCTGACGTCACAGTTGGATATCTCATCTTGGCACAACAAAAGTGTAATATAAGAAATTAAATGATGATTTGAAGCATTTATTGAGTAAATTGTTGATTGGACATATTGTTGGCTTAGTCATCTCTTTAAATATTGATGAATTAATGGTCTTTCATAGCTAATTGATAAAACATTGAATTCATTTTACGTCTATTGCAATACATTGCTTATTAATAATATCATATAGTCAATGAAGTACTAACCCTTTGAGTTATAGCCTGCATATATATATTGGGTTGTTGTTGTCTTGTTCCGGGCAGGTGTTTTCAATAGGACATACACTTCATTTATTGGCTGATTAGCCGAACCATCTGACATCGATGGTAACCTGTGAAGAGGGAATTCTAAAACTTGATCTTATACTTTATGCCTCTCCAAACCCCAGGTTGTTGGGGATGTCTCCCCTGGGCTAACCTCCCTAAACAGAAAGAACCTCCCCATCGAGGTGACATTGGGTGGGGAAGGTTCCTGTTACGCTAGTTTGATCTCTATCCTTTAGCCTATGACCTAAACTACAAACTGTGCGATAACATTTTGGCGTCGTTGCTGGGGAACAGTGAGTCAATCTTCCTCAATGACAAATATTTTGGTAAGCCTTGCCTCAAAGACCTTTCTCTTACAAGCTTACCCGGTGACTCCACTAGACTTTTCCCCCTATTTTTGATAGTTTCAAGCAAATTATCTGGCGACTCCACTAATGAAGAAGCCAACTATGACTTCACAATGTGATCCAGGGAACTACAAGCCTTTGGACATGATTAAAATCCAGGGATATCCCAAAAAAAATGCCTCCTCTCTATAAGGATTTCCTCCCTCGATTTGCTGGCATCAATGGAGAGTGTCCCGAGTCTCACATGAGGAAATTATGGGAGTTCTTTCAATACTTCCATATTAGCGACGAGGATGAAGACTTGGTGATGAAACTCTTCTCTGCCTCTCTGGATGGAGGGGCTAGAAGATGGTATGATAATATTCCAGCTGCCATCGTCACATCTATGGACCTTTTTGAAGAAATTTTCCTTGAAAAGTGGGCCATGAAAATAGAAGAGATATACAATCATTGTTGAAAGGGCTTGAAGGCATAAAACAAACAGAGCCTGAGATTGTCATAGTTTTTGGGGCCAAGTTCCAAAAGTTGCTTTACCAGATTCCTCAAAGCCATCGTCCTGAAGACAAGTACCTCGCTTATCTCTATACTAATGGACTTCAAGGACATTTGAGATTCCTTCTAAATAAGAAGAATCCAAAAACACTTGCAGAAGCTCACAACATGGCCATTCAAATTGAAAAGAGTCTTTTCCTAACCAGAAACAATGCCATGGACACTCTCAGCTTGATAAAACTAGTTTCCCTTGAAACCTTTGCTGAAGATCCACAAGAGAGAAGGGAACAAGTTTTTGACCAGCAGAATGAGGAGATGATTAAGGAGCAAGAACCTAAGCAAGATGATGAAGTATCCACTCGTGCTCCTCCCTCTGATGAAGTCATCCAAGAACTTGTTTCTCCTGTACAACAAAGTGAAGATGAGGTTAGTTTCTTTCCACTTCATAATTCCGATGATATTGTGTTCCTTGATTCAGAAGATGAAGGGGAAAAGAAAGCTTTGAACGAAGTTGATGGCCCTTGCTGTGCAATCAAAGAGTTAGGCCTTCCAATTGAAGAAGAAGGAGTAATCCCTGAGGATGAGACCATAATGCATGCCAAAAACACCAAAGTCCTCGAAGTTCCTGCGCAAGAAGAAACAGTAAGTTACCCTCCTCCCCTAGTTTTTGATGATGCTTTACCTTGTGATGAAGAGGAGGAGGAGAATGAATTTTCAAATGTTTCAAACCCTGCATGTTATGACACATATAGTGACATTGTTGATAAAATTGATGAGTTCATACATGTTGGGAGACGTAGGTGGGATATAGTTGGTTATGACCTGGATCCCATCTATGACATTGAGAGTCACTTCCAGTTGTTGCCCTTGCAATTGTCTCAACAGATTACTTCCAACCAATGGCAACAATGAGATGATATTTTTACCCGTACTTTTCAAAAAACCAAGGATGACCTAGTACCTTATTCTCCTGATGATTTTTAGTCTTACCTTGAGATTTTTGATGAGTACTCTTCTGAGCACTTGGACTCTTTTAATGAAGATGATTGCCAACCACCACTGTGTTCAGATTTTGATACAAATAAGGACATTGTTTGCCTAAAGAAGGTTTCTCATGACTTTTCGCTCCAGCCACCTGTTATTACTTTACCATGCTTTTCCATTAAAGGTGTAGTTGGG
>ML817510.1:81173-98727 GCA_009831015.1 Picea engelmannii
CGCTCCAGCCACCTGTTATTACTTTACCATGCTTTTCCATTAAAGGTGTAGTTGGGAAGTACCTTTTTTGTGTTGAGTTTCCTCTTAGGCAACCCCTAAACTCCAAGTTTTGGTTGGATGTTGCAAGTTTGAATCAGTCATCCCAGTTTTTCAACTTTCCCTTGGTAGGTTTCCAGTCGTCCAATAGGTCTTTGTTGATCCCTTCCTTGACTTCAGAGCGTGAGGATGCCCTAGGTAGCCAGTTTGCAGGCCCTTTGAGTCAGTTTTATGAACTTTGCATTTCTCATGATCCTTTCTTGAAGTGGATTGAGTATTTTCCTCAGAGATTCACTTGGTAGGATTCTATCCCTCCCACCCGCCTCCATGAGTTAGACTTTATGACTTTCAATGATATAAAATATGCTCTAACCCATGTCATTTTTGTGTTTGATTTATCACTGTTCTGGTTTATGATGAAGCACAAAGGCAGGTATTGTGAGACATTGTTGGATTGGCTTTGTTGAAACAATTCTTATTTTTTTTTTATCCCTAAGGCCTAAATTTTCCTTTTTCGGGTTTCGGCTTTTCACAAAATATGAGTTTCGTTATTAATCCCAAACACACGACACCTTTTTCTCAAAGAATTTGATTATTTGGATAATAAAATGCAAAAAAGATTAAAATAATTATAAGAATCCCGACGCCTTTTCTATGAAATTATTTTAATCATGATAAGTTTTAAAACTAGCGGATTTTAAAGAATTTTTGGGATTCGGGGTTTGCTGCAAACATATTTTTTCAATGCAAATCGAATCGTGAGATCCCGATCCCCGATTTCCCAAAACGTTGAAGTCTTAGTTAAAACACGCATTAATTAATTCTCTAATGTGAAAGGTTAAGGGTTAAGACAATCATGTCGCAATTTCAGGATTCACGGTTCAGTGATAACACATCTCCTGTCATCATGATCCCCGAAATCTCGAATCACGAAACCCCGATCCATAGTTCGTGTTAAATCAAACTAACTATGTTTTGGCCTTAATCGTGATTAGTTAGTTATTTAAGATGAGTTTAAGTCCTATCATTAAATTAACACATTGCGATTTCACGATTTCGTATATCGGATTTCATCGATGACATACTTCTCGACAACATGATCCCCGAAATCCCGAAAACACTTAATCTCAATTAATTACTTCACTAAAAACGTTTTAAGTCTTATTTAACACGTCATGATATTGCGATTTCGCAATTTCGGAAATCGGATTTCATCAATGACATACTTCTCGACATCATGATTTCTGAAATCCCGAAAAACAAAGTTTTTAGCTTTAATCTATGATTAGCACTAATTAACCTTTTTCAAAAACAACATTAATGATAATCATTCTTTTTAAGTGTTCGTTCATGTTTCGCTTTCCGATTAAGTAAAGTGTCCCGAATTTTCTTTAAAAAAACAAAGGCGCCTAAATACGGACATTAAATGCGTATCTCAAAAATATATCTTCCGCATTAAAAGCCTTGAATTCTTGACAGCTGTGTCAATCTCGTCACTTTTAAATGTATTCAAAGTGAACATCTAAATGTATGTGTTTTCATTTTATCAAGCGCATGAAACACTTAGCTGAGTTCGTTCATCCATTTTCTGTGACAGGTTTTCAATTAAACGCAAAGTCATGGCACCAAAAAAGGCACCGAAGAAGAATGAAGATGCACAGGAAGGAGATATCATCTCCGACACCACACCACATGCTATAGACTCCATTAAATCTTGGACTCAAATCTCTGAATTTCTAGAATATGAACTCCAGAATGCTCATCCTGATTCTGAAAATCATTGTCGGGACATAGCTGAGTCAGAGCTTCATAAGATCCCTGCGCGCCCGCGGCTCGTGGAATACAATGATATGATCAATTGGGCCTTGGAAAAGGTCAATATCCCAACGAGGAGCATCTTAAACGATCAAGGATTTATCGCCGGATCATTCAGGCTAGAACACATACAAGTAATGTATAAACTCTCGCCAAATCCTAAACATACTTTTAATGCCGAATTTTTAGCATAGTTTCAGAGGAAAGAATGCATTGAGGTAGACCAGACATATCCTGATATGATTAGAGAATGGACGAGGTGTCCAACAAAGTTTAGAGCTGATACCCATGGGATTTATGCTACAACATCCTTGAATGAATACATGGTATATGTAGCTATTATGTTATGTAGACTTTTCGGGAGAAAATATCCCTGCCATTTTCATGCAGATTGGGTACCCTTTTTATAAGAAGCTTCAGAAGGGAATGCTTTTAACTGGCATAAGATTTTGTTAGATAACCTAACATAGGAAATCTCAAACTATAAAGCAGCAAAATTAAAGGGACAACCAACAACCTTTTACATGTCAACATACATTATGGATGCAATCTATTATGTGAATCCTTTTCCCTTAATGAATTGGAGTTGGAACATTTCCTGTCCATAACCCATTCATAAATATCACTCATCCCTTTGGGAAGAAAATGCTAAGGATTCATTTTATGAGGTTTGTCATTTTATTATAATTCCGATGCATAAAATATTTTTTGGATGCTAACCCCCTTGCATTTATGATGCAATCACAAATTTTTTTAAAGAAATTGCCTACTAGTTTATTGAGGAGAATTTTTCCTACATTAGGGTTTACGGTTGTTCCATTCCCCCTCATGCAGTCCCTAAATTCCTACCGGACAGATTGGTGTGCAGGGAGGTATCCCATCAGATAGTAAAGGGCGGTGTTGGATTAGAACTAGAAGCAACTCAGAAGAAGTCATGGCCAACTTTCCCTGTACATATTAGGAAATTTTCTTTATTAAATCTAGGTCATTCTAAGGTAGAGGATGAATCATTAGAAGAAGTGAAATTAGTAGATATTGAGCACAGAAAGTATGACCCCTACCAAGTAATAAGCAGGCATTTTATACATTGTAATCTAAAAGCCTATGAGCATGAAACATCTATCTATGATGATGTATTCAAGGATGTTAAATCCTATGAAGAAGTACTAAACATAGTATAGGCCATGCCACCTGACTCGCAGACCGGATTCGCGTCATTCTAGAGCCATTGGCGAAGTTGCCTACCCAAGAGTTTGCAGGGTGAAGTTTCGACCCCACCTCCAGAACAGGAAGGGCCTCCCCTAGGGTTTGAAACAAATACACAGGACAAAGAAAATACCAAAGGCAAGATGAAGGAAAATTAGATACCTTCCCAAGACACAGAGGGTTCCTGAGAAAAATAATCAGAGACAGAGAAGGGAAAAGAGCTGGAAACAACTCCAGAAATCCCTAAGGATGTTCCAGAAAAAACAGGAGGAACAACATCAACAGAGCTCGGTAGTCCCATCACTTCCTTAACCCTATTGCAGTCAACTTATGGAACCCCCCATGAAGGAGCTATGTATGTTAGTGATCTAGAGCCAATTTCAAGGGATGAGATTCCTCCATCAGATTACTTTTTCAGTAAAAAGAGAAGAGAAATCTTGAAACAGGAAATTCATCTAAGAGGAGAGGGGATGATTAAAAAACATAGGGTCATTATAGATGGAAAGAAGCTTAAATATGGAGAATTTTCTACATAGATAGCAGGTACAATGGGAGCTATAGCATCAGAAAATATATATTCTGTTGGCAGTTTAACAACCATGCTCGAACAAAAAGACCAAACAATAACTCAACTAAATGAAAAATTGAAAGAAACTGAGAGAAATATCAGTTGGGGAATACAAAAGGGTCTAGAACAAGCTAGACTAAAAGATATTCAAGAAATTCAGAAAATGAAAATAGACTTAGAAGAGGCAAAACAGATAATACAGATCACACAGGTACAGGTCCAAAAGCATGAAGAAGAAAATAAACAGTTACAAGATAAAATTAGTTCTATTACTAATCAAGTAGTAGAACTTGAAATTTTCAGGACACAAGCATTGGGAATACATTTGAAAATAGAAGAAGAACAACAGAAAGTGTTTTTGAATCTGGAAGTAGTTCAGAATTACTTTCAAGAAACAAATAAATCCTTGGAGAATGTTTTCCAGGAGGAAAGGGAAGCGAAAGCAGTTAGAACGACTTTCCAAAAGGCAGTAGCCTTCTCAACAAAGGAAGAAGTCGGAAGGATTCAGAAATTATCCATTTCAGAACAGGTTAAAGGAGACATAATACTTAAAGTGTGGGAAACAGACATGGCCGAATATAAAAGAATAACCAGAGATGTCAATGATGATTGCCAGGGAATTTTTTATCTCTTAGAAAGGACTTCATTGAATATAAAAAAAAATGACTGTCCCGAATTAATAGGTGAGATTAACATTGCCAAGCACCGGCTTAGGTTCAAAGAAGAGCTAGAGGAAATGAAGATAGAGATCTCAAAAATTAAATTAATCAATATCACAGAAATCGACAAATGGATGGTGACACCGAACCTAAAGTTGCAAACTATTAAGTTCATGGGGAAGATGATAGAAGATCGTTTGCCTGAATTACATAAAAGATTCTTCATGTTTGAAGCAAAAGAGATACCAGATGCTCCCAGAGTTTTTTTGAAATTTTTGGGAAAGTGTGTTCACTGTCTTGAGGCGGAAAAAGGAAGTTCATCAACACAAACATAAAAGCATTTTTTTTTTTTGAATATTTTCATCATTAGAAATTAGAAAGGAAATGTAAACGGTTGACATTATTCATATATGTAACCGTAATCTTAGGAAGTTGGTTAGTCACCAATGAGAAATATTTTGATGAAGATGTATAAATATATTTTCAAAACACTAAGAAAAGGATTTTGATTTTTGGAGAAGAGCTGATTGAATTAACAGTTTTCCAATCCATCATAATATATGATAAAGACGAGATTCTGAATCCTACCAATTTGTAGCTATGTGTTCTTCAACCCCGTTTACTATACTTTATTATGTTTTTCGTTCAATGTTTTTCTAATGAATAATCAATGTGAAGTTATCTGTAAACATCTTTTATAGTTCATATTGATTTGGATATCAAATTATTTATTCTGCTTTTCCTCTGAAATTGATATCAATGATTTTAAGATCTGTGAATCATTTGAACCTTAATACTTAACTTTTCATTAGAAATCTCGTTTTCCTTCTTTATTACCTGTTACAATATGAGATTATTTCTTGATTAAAGCCTCATATTTTTCTGTAGTATTCTTTCTTATTTTACAATTCTCAAATTGTTGCAAATCCAGGAAATGACCTCGAATGTATTTATGTTAGTGTTTTGAATTTCAAAATTGTTTTTCCTATTCTCATCTCTTAAAAGTTTGAAGGGACATTTGATTAAGTTCTTTCACAATTAAATAAAATCTTATTCTCCATGACTGTCCCAAATAGCAGATAACCAAACATTGAACCTGGCCTTCAAGATCAAACCAGTATTGCTTTGAACCTATTTAATACCATCCTACAAACAACAACTAACCGGGTCGAATTAGAACGTTCATGGGTTTCTATTGAGAGAGATATTAGCATCCAAGAACAACGAGAAGCTAGACAGTGACAGTTGAGAAACTGATTCATATTCACCTTTCCTTTTCAATTCTTATCCTGAAGTTATTATTTTTAACATTTATGGATGCCTTGATGGTATACTTTATAGCCTTAAAGTATAAACTCAGGAACAACATCTTTTTGGCGTCGTTGCCGGGGAACAAAGAAACGGATCTTTTCCCTGGGAAGAATGACATTGAATTTTTTTGTCTTTGATAGTGAACAAGGATAGAAAAACTTCTAAGGCTACTAATTGTTTTTCACTTGGAGACTCCACGATAACTAAACTGGCTATTAGCCGAAAGAACACCAGAAAAAAACTGGACAGCAAGCAGACCTCGCCAGTCTCCGATCTGGAAAAGATTTTAAAATCACGAAAATCACTTAGACAAGTTTTTTTACCCATACATACTATATGTCAGCCTGACTTTACATAGTTAAACATTTTGGAAACTTTTGAAAGATCTCTTTCACTTCCCCTCTCATACGATAGGTTCTCTTTTCCTGAGGTTTCCTCCCCAGATTTCCGAGAATCTTCTCCTCACACATTTCGAACTTCAACCTGAAATCTAACCATGGCTGCACAAGGAGGTGTTGGAGCTGGAGGTGGTGTCCCTGGAGGACCAACAGGTGGTCAAGTACCACTTCCTAGAATCTTCACTAAAGTAGTTGCTAGATATGCTCCCCTTGTCCTTCCCGTTCTTCTACATGATCTCCTCGAAAATTATATGAAAAGTCTTCCGAAATTTACAGGGGAAGGCGATTTGATTGCTCAAGAACATATAAACTTTTTTGACCAATTTGTTGACATCCTCAGAATAGAACACGAAGATGTCTATTCTAGACTCCTCGTTCAGAATTTCGAAGGACAGGTGAGGACCTGGTTCTGATCCTTAGCAGCTGGATATTTAATATCTTATGAAGAACTTGACAGTGATTTTATTAGACAATGGGGAGAGAGGAAGGACCACCTCTACTACTTGACTAAATTTGGAGCCCTTAGAAAGAAAAACTCTGAATCAGTTCTAGAATTCACACAAAGGTTCAACAAGTTGTATAATAAAATCCTGATTGAGGTTAAACCTTCACAACTCCCAACAAAGGTGAATTTTGTTGGCGCTTTTGATCCCGAATTCTCCTTATTATGGAGAGAAAGGAGATCAACAGATCTCACGAAAATGCATGATGATGTGCTTGAGATTGAATCAAACATGATGGCATCAGGGAAATTAAAAGTAAAAACAAAAACTAGAAACAAAGAAAATAGGAAATTCAAAGAACAAGGTGGACCTTCAGGATCAGGGAAATCCTTGGGAGATAGAATAGACGATATGGCTAGGGTAATTAGAGAACTTTCAAACAAGATCTCAAAAATGGAACTAGAGAAATCGAAAAGAGATAATTTCCCTAGGAAAGATTTTAGAAGGAATCCTGATCCTCAGGTCTCACAGAAAATAATTAAAAATGAAGACCAAAAAATTCCAACCCCCTTCAAAAGTGAAAACTTCATTGGAGAGGAAGATATAAGAGATTTTGAAGAGATCGATGAAAATATTAATAATCTTGGCGACGATAATAAATCACCTTATTTATTGAGACAAGATTACGAAAAATCTTTAAATAAAGAAATTACATCGGAAGACAATGTTAGCAACAATATGTTTGAAGATTTCACCTATCAAGATATCACAGATGATATCATAGCCGAACTACAGGGAAAATATAATTTAAGACCAAGGAACAAAAGTCTCCCAATTGTTTCCATAAAAAATATCTTGCCAAGAAGCGAAACCGATGAGGTGACTCCAAAAGTTGTTGATAAACAACCTGCGAAAAAAAACACAGCTGATACACAACCTATCTAGTCAGAGCCAGTAGAAACACTCCCTGTGAAGACACAAGCTCCTGTAAATGAAAACAAGTCCACATCACAAAGAAAAGCTGAAAAGAAAGGAATGGAGGCCCCGGATATAGAAAATGACAAGGCCCTAGGAAATTTTAATTTGGAAAACAAAATAAATAAAATCAAAATTCCTATTCCCCTTGTTGAATTAGCCAAAAATCCCATATACAAAAAACAAATCGCCAAGATGATTAACTTTTCTGAAGACGAAAGCCAGGACGATGTCATCAACTTAGAAGATGACAAGCCAAACATAGTCTTTGGTCCACACTTCGAAGGTGCAAGAGACACTGTGGCCCCCTTTTATATCACGTTAACCTTGTTTGACCACCTTCTCCATAACTGTACGCTGGATTCCGGAGCTTCCCACAATGTGATGCCAAAGGAAATTATGGAAAAACTTGGTCTTGAAATCACAAGGCCCTATGGTGACTTATATTCTTTTGATTCAAGGAAAGTCAAATGCATAGGTATGATTAAAGACCTAGTGGTAGGTTTGGCTCAAATTCATGCTAAAAGCATTCTTATGGATGTAGTATTCGCTGACATCCATCCAAAGTATGGTATGCTATTATCTAGGTCATGGGTGCTAAGCTTGGAGGTTCTCTCCAGTTGGACATGACATACGCTACAATTCCAGTTTTCAGAGGACAATACACGCATCTTTATAGAGTGACTAGGTTGGCATTTACGGTAGGTGATCCACACAACCCAAATAATCATCCCGTTTATATTACTGACCAAGACTTAGAAAATTGTATATTATCTATTGATGACAATTTTGAAGTAGATATAGACGAAAATTGTGTAGAAGAAAGAACTGAAAAAGAAGAAAATGTATATAACAATGGTGTATGGAAAATGTATTTTGACAGTGCCTCATCTTTCCTTGGAGCCGGAGCAGGAGCACTCCTTGTGGCTCCCGATGATCAATTCGTAATCCCCTTTTCATATAGGCTTCAATGGAATGTGGATTGTACAAACAATGTATGTGAGTATGAAGCTTTAGTGTTAGGATTAGAAGCTGCTAGAAGGATGAAAATAAAGAAACTCAAAGTCTTTGGTGACGCCAAGTTAATCATAAAACAGGTGAATCGACAGTACCAGGCCAAGCATCCTAGATTGCGGTCCTATAGGAATTGTGTCTAGGATTTTATCGAGAACTTTTTCTCCTCTGTGAATGTTCATTTTGTCCCAAGGTCTAAAAATCAACAGGATGATGCTTTATCCAAAGCAACATCAACTTTCACACCCCCAACTGCTTTTAAATTAAAGTATCACATACAAATGAGACATCGACCTTTGATACTGAATAACATACAACATTGGCAGGTCTTTGAGGATGATGAGCAGCTTCGAAAGTTTCTAGAATCATTAGATGAATTTGCAGAAACACACATTGATCAAGAAAATCAAAATGATCCCATTTGGATCATGCAGGAGGGGGAGGATTCCAAAGAGTTTCATGATAAAATCGCGAATCACCGAATGCTCGTTCTCAAGAACAACCAGATTCCCAAGGGTCTAATTCCCTTAGAAAGACTATTCAATCAAGATGATATCCCTTTAAAAACCACCCTACAACCCCAACCAGAGGAGGTTGAAGATTGTAACATAGGAACTAAGGAAAACCCCCAGATGGTAAAACTATCCAAATATCTATCTACAGAAAACAAAAATAAATACACAGAGTTGTTAAGAAAATACAAAGACATTTTCACATGGTTGTATGAAGAACTGAAAACATATGACACTTCTGTGATTGATCATAAGATACCCCTGAAGCCTGGTGTCAAACCTTTTAAACAAAAACTATGACAAATCAACCCCATTTTACTACCTGTTATCGAACGAGAAGTCAAAAAACTCCTTGATGCTAAGATAATTGTACCACTGAGATATTCTGATTGGGTAGCCAATCTGGTCCTGGTCAGGAAGAAAAACGGGGAAATTAGACTGTGTGTCGATTTCAGAAATCTTAATAAATCCTATCTCAAAGTTAATTATCCCCTACCTAAAATGGACCATGTTCTAGAAAAAGTAGTAGGAGCTAATAGGATGTCAATGATTGACGGATTTTCAGGTTACAATCAAATTGCCGTCAGTGATCACGATAAAGAAAAAACAACTTTTACTACTCCTTGGTTTACATTTATGTACGATAAAATGCCGTTTAGATTGATGAATGTAGGTGCTACTTTTCAACACGCAATGGATATCGCTTTCATTGGAGAACGAGACAAATTTGTAGTTATCTATTTGGATGACCTTACTATTTTTTCTAAATTGGATGAAGATCATCTGATACATCTCAAACAGACATTTGAGAAATGCCGCAGGTTTGGTCTATCCTTAAATCCTAAGAAGTCTCATTTCGCTATGCAAGAAGGCAAGCTGTTGGGTCACATCCTATCTCGAGATGGAATTAGAATTGACCCTAAAAGAGTTGAAGCTATAGATACAATAGCTATTCCTAGGAATGTGAAAGAAATTCAGTCATTTTTAGGAAAAATAATTTTTTTGAGAAGATTTATTCCTAACTTTGCTGAAATCGTGAAATTAATTACAGATATGCTCACGAAAAACAACGAAGTAAAATGGACAGCATAAGCTAAAGCATCCTTTGCCCATATCAAGAAGGTTATAAGTGAGGCGCTGGTACTAGCGAGCCTTGATTATCTCAAGGATTTTCTTATTTTTTCATTTGCCTCTGAACACACACTTGCCGCCGTACTCCTTTAGAAGAATGAAGAAGGTTTCGAGCAACCGATAGCCTTCTTTAGCAAAAGTCTTCGAGATTCCGAACTCATATATAATATAATGGAAAAACAAGCATATGCTATGGTAAAAGTGTTAAAAGCTTTTAGAACTTATGTTTTACATTCTAAGGTGATTGCATATGTACCCACTAGCTCTGTAAAATATATTTTAGTTCAAGCAGACAGTGATGGCAAAAGAGGAAAATGGCTTGCCAAAATTCAATAGTTCGACTTGGAGGTTAAACTGACAAAATTAGTAAAGGGGCAAGGCTTAGCTAAACTTTTAGCTGAATCCAATTTTAGAGCTCTTGGGATAAACAACTCTCAGGAGGAGGAAGAGTGGGTAGACGTGAATGAACTTGAGGACCGAATAACTGAAAACCGAATCGAAGAGAAATTCGCATCATCAAATTGGTACAAGGACATAGTATCCTACTTATTGACATTGAAATGTCCAAGTGACTTGTCTCCATCCAAAGCTAGAACGCTAAAGCCGCATGCAATCAAATACTGTATTTCCAAAAAACGATTATATTGGAAAGACCCGCTTGGCTTCCTCTTGGTCTGTCTGGTCGAGTCAGAAACAGAAAAATTTATAAGTCAATTTCACGAAGGAGTATGTGGAGGACACCATGCCTGGAGAGATACAACATATAAAATCATGAGGGCTGGTTATTATTGGCCCAAACTTTTCCCAGATGTCAATGCCAAGGTACGAGCTTGCAGCCCTTGCCAACTTTTTGCAGGAAAACATAAACTCCCAGCGATGCCATTGGTCCCAGTCAAGACAGAAGCTCCTTTTCAGCAACGGGGACTATATTTCATAGGTGAAATTAATCCTCATTCTAGTGCTCAACACAGATTGATCCTGACCGCTATAGAATACTTCACGAAATGGGTGGAAGCTATCCCAACAAGAAAGGCTACTGATTCCGTGGTTATAAATTTCTTAGAAGAAAATATTTTGTCTAGGTTCGACTGTCCCAGAAAGATAGTCACAGACAATGCGCAGGCTTTTAAGTCTATGGTTATAGTCATCTTTTACCAAAAATATAATATTGTGCTGGGTCATTCCACAACATACTACCCTCAGGAAAATGGTCTGGCAGAATCTTCAAACAAGAGCTTAATCAGTATAATCAAGAAAGTGTTAAATGAAAATAAAAAGTCTTGGCATTTGCATTTGAAGTACACTCTATGGGAAAATCGGATAGGCACAAAAAAGTCTATCGGTACTTCTCCCTTCCAAATGGTATATGGAACAGATGTAGTGTTGCCTATAAACCTAGCACTTCCTATAATGAAACTATGGCAAGACAAGAAGGAAGAACCGAATCCTCTCACAAGAAGGATAAACCAGCTGATTGAAGTTCAACAGCACAAGGCGGTAGTGGATGAAAGGTTGCAGAAGTACCAGGATGACATGAAGGTATTATTTGATCGTAAAGCCAAAGACATAAATTTTCTCCTCGGGGATTTGTTTTTGAGATGGGACGCTCGGAAGGAGGATTCGGGAAAAAATGGTAAATTCGATCACATTTGGTACGGACCATTTAAGGTAGCATCTCCTGAAGGAAAAAATTCATTTCAGCTTGAAAATTTGGATGGTAAAATCCTGAACGCCCCTGTCAACGGGCGTTTTTTAAAGCATTATATGGAATAATTGATTTCCAGAATTTCCACTGTATATACCGTTTTGTTTTTTATTTTCATAATTTTCTTTAGAAAGTCTATTTTCATTTTGTAAATAAATAAAAATAAAATAAAATTAGTTAAGTTTTTTATACTAAAAAAAAACAAAAAAAAACATGATATTTTTTATATTGTTTTTTTCACAGGATTCTAACAGACAGCTTGAACGCAGAGGATAAATTTGCCAAAAATAGGTGATAGATGGCATTTTCTGTTATTTAAAAAAAAAGAAAAAAAGAATGATAATGGTAAGGCAAAGTTATGAGTTTCAGCAAAGTCCATTATATATATATATTTTTTTTTTTCAAAAAATGCATTGCTTATCCCGTAAGTTGATAAGTAAATAAAAAACAAATTCAATACTTAAGCCTTAAGGGTTTCACCTAGAACAATATTAGAGGTAATCAAAGTAAAAATCTTTAAGAGAAGAGTCCAAAGGGTTAGTTTTAATTTACAACCTCTATTTTCTGACTTACAGATCGTTGGACGTCTCCTTTTTTATACCCTTAGTTCTGTCTTTTGCTTTTACGGGTTTCCCATAGAGGTAGGAGAGATTATGTCTTAACTATTGAAATCAAAAAATAATTCTAAATCAGTAAGACCAGTCCTCATATTTCTTATTCTCCGACTAAACATGGTTATGCTTAGGCTGATTTTGACTCTCCTAGGTTTCTTAACAGTTTGTCTGAGGATTTAAGCTTGTTCAAAAGAAAACCCCTGAAATTAATCTTCCCCTTTTTCTCTGCAAATTAAGGTGTTTTGAAAGTTGAGAAAAGGTTGGTCTAGAGTAATCAAAATAGGTTGACAAACCTCTATTGTAAATTTTTACACAGATACCACCCCTGGTATATTAAGTATCACTGATTTCCCCCGCTTCGTATTCATAAGCTAAATATAAGACAAATGGTGAAAGGAAATTCATATTTGATTGCCCCCATCTAGTCCCAAAGTCGATGAAAGGAAATTCATTTAAATGATTGCCCTCGTCTAATACAAAGAAATAGATAGCTTCACTGGGGTACTGAACAGGCCCACTGGCAGTGAAGCAATATTTGAGTGTAATATATAATTAACACTTGAAGCGGTGAAAGGAAATTCAGTAAAAAAGGGACAGATAACTTCATCGGGGTACTGAACAGGCCCGCTGGCAGTGAAGCAATATCTGAGATATCTGTAAGGTTGTCATACTTATCTACCACTCTACTCTAGTTCTCAGTTTTTTCGAAACCGGATCTTCATCCCAAGTCTAGATAGAGCTCCCCATTTAAAAATATAAGTTTTGTTTCGATTGATGCAAGCCGAAAGTCACAAATCTGTTGAGTTTCCTAATATTGTTTTAATCATCTTAATACTAACTTAATTTCAGACGAGAAGGAGAATATTATGAAGAAGACTACAACTGAATTTAAAACAAATAGGAACTTTGAAAAGATTTTCAGAAGTTAAAATGAAATCTCTTTTTTCCTCTTTTTCCTCTTCCTTAGCAGTTTCGGCAGTGATAAACCTTTGACACCATTAACCCAATGAAGGCACTAAGTCTACATGTTCTCCTCATCCCACAAGGAAACGAGGTCCCCGGTTGGAGCCTATGTTGAAATAGTTCTTAATTTTTTTTATCCCTAAGGCCTAAATTTTCCTTTTTTGGGTTTCGACTTTTCACAAAACATGAGTTTCGTTATTAATCCCAAACACACGACACCTTTTTCTCAAAGAATTTGATTATTTGGATAATAAAATGCAAAAAAGCTTAAAATAATTATAAGAATCCTGACGCCTTTTCTATGAAATTATTTTAATCATGATAAGTTTTAAAACTAGCGGATTTTTAAGAATTTTTGGGATTCAGGGTTTGCTGCAAACGTATTTTTTCGATGCAAATCGAATTGCGAGATCCCGATCCTTGATTTCCCGAAACGTTGAAGTCTTAGTTAAAACACAGATTAATTAATTCTCTAATGTGAAAGGTTAAGGGTTAAGACAATCATGTCGCAATTTCGGGATTCGTGGTTCAGTGATAACACATCTCCTGTCACCATGATTCCCAAAATCTCGAATCACGAAACCCCGATCCATAGTTCGTGTTAAATCAAACTAACTATGTTTTTCCCTTAATCGTGATTAGTTAGTTATTTAAGATGAGTTTAAGTCCTATCATTAAATTAACACGTCGCGATTTCGTGATTTCGCGATTTCGGAGATCGGATTTCACCGATGACATACTTCTCGACAACAAGATCCCCAAAATCCCAAAAACACTTAATCTCAATTAATTACTTCACTAAAAACGTTTTAAGTCTTAATTAACACGTCGTGATTTTGTGATTTCGCAATTTCGGAAATCGGATTTCATCGATGACATACTTCTGAACATCATGATTTTCGAAATCCTGAAAAACAAAGTTTTCAGCTTTAATCTATGATTAGCACTAATTAACCTTTTTCAAAAACAACATTAATGATAATCATTCTTTTTAAGTGTTCGTTCATGTTTCACTTTCCAATTAAGTAAAGTGTCCCGAATTTTCATTAAAAAAATGAAGGCACCTAAATACAGACATTAAATGCATATCTCAGAAATATATCTTCCACATTAAAAGCCTTGAATTCTTGACAGCTGTGTCAATCTCGTCACTTTTAAATGTATTCAAAGTGAACATCTAAATGTCTGTGTTTTCATTTTATCAAGCGCATGAAACACTTAACTGAGCTCGTTCATCCATTTTCCGTGACAGGTTTTCAATTAAATGCAAAGTCATGGCACCGAAAAAGGCACCGAAGAAGAATGAAGATGCGCAGGAAGGAGATATCATCTCCGACACCACACCACACACTATAGATTCCATTAAATATTGGATTCAAATCTCTGAATTTCTGGAATATGAACTCCAGAATGCTCATCCTGATTTTGAAAATCATTGGCGGGACATAGCTGAGTCAGAGCTTCATAAGATCGTTGAACGCTCGCGGCTCGTGGCATACAATGATATGATCAGTTGGGCCCTGGAAAAGGTCAATATCCCGACGAGGAGCATCTTAAAAGATCAAGGAGTTATCGTCGGCTCATTCAGGCTAGAACACATACAAGTAATGTATAAACTCTTGCCAAATCCTAAACATACTTTTAATGCCGAATTTTAGCAGAGTTTCAGAGGAAAGAATGCATTGAGGAAGACTGGACATATCCTGATATGATTAGAGAATGGGCAGGTGTCCAACAAAGTTTAGAGCTGATACCCATGGGATTTATGCTACAACATCCTTGAATGAATACATGGTATGTGTAGCTATTATGTTATGTAGACTTTTCGGGAGAAAAGATCCCTACCATTTTCATGCAGATTGGGTGCCCTTTTTAGAAGAAGCTTCAGAAGGGAATGCTTTTAACTGGCATAAGATTTTGTCAGATAACCTAACATAGGAAATCTCAAACTACAAAGCAGAAAAATCAAAGGGACAACCAACAACCTTTTACATGTCAACATACATTATGGATGCAATCTGTTATGTGACTCCTTTTCCCTTAATGAATTGGAGTTGGAACATTTCCTATCCAGAACCCATTCATAAATATCAGTCGGTCCTTTGGGAAGAAAATTCTAAGGATGCATTTTATGAGGTTTGTCATTTTATTATAATTCCTATGCATAAAATATTTTTTTGATGTGAACCCCCTCGCATTTCTGATGCAATCACAAAAAATCTTAAAGCAATTGTCGACTGGTTTATTGAGGAGAATTTTTCCTACATTAGGGTTTACGGTTGTTCCATTCCCCCTCATGCAGTCCCTAAATTCCTACCGGATATATTGGTGTGTAGGGACGTAGCCCATCAGATAGTAAAGGGCGGTGTTGGATTAGAACTAAAAGAAGCTCAGAAGAAGTCATGGCCAACTTTCCCTGTACATATTGGGAAATTTTGTTTATTAAATCTAGGTCATTCTAAGGTAGAGGATGAATCATTAGAAGAAGTGAAATTAGTAGATATTGAGCACAGAAAGTATGACCCCTACCAAGTAATAAGTAGGCATTTTATACATTGTAATCTAAAATCCTATGAGCATGAAACATCTATCTATGATGATGTATTCAAGGATGTTAAATCCTATGAAGAAGTAATGAATAGGGTACAGGCCATGCCACCTGACTCGTAGACTAGATTCATGTCATTCCAGAGCCATAGGAGAAGTTTCCTACCCAAGAGTTTGCAGGGTGAAGTTTTGACCCTACCTCCAGAACAGGAAGGGCCTCCCCCAGGGTTTGAAACAAATACACAGGACAAAGCAAATACCAAAGGCAAGATGAAGGACACTGAGATACCTTCCCAAGACACAGAGGGTTCCCAAGAAAAAGAATCAGAGACAGATAAGGGAAAAGAGATGGAAACATCCCCAGAAATCCCTAAGGATGTTCCAGAAAAAACAGGAGGAACAACATAAACAGAGCTTGGTAGTCCCGTCACTTCGTTAACCCCATTGTAGTCAACTTATGGAACCCCCCACGAAGGAGCTCTGTATGTCAGTGATCTAGAGCCAATTTCAAGGGATGATATTCCTCCATCAGATTACTTTTTTCAGTAAAAAGAGAAGAACAATCTTGAAACAGGAAATCCATCCAAGAGGAGAGCGGATGATTAAAAAACATAGGGTCATTATAGATGGAAAGAAGCTTAAAGATGGAGAATTTGCTACGGATATAGCAGGTACGATGGGAGCTATAACATTGACAAATATATATTCTGTTGGCAGTTTAACAACCATGCTCGAACAAAAAGACCAAACAATAACTCAACTACAGGACAAATTGAAAGAAACTGAGAGAAATATCAGTTGGGGAATACAAAAGGGTCTAGAACAAGCTAGACTAAAAGATATTGAAGAAATTCAGAAAATGAAAATAGACTTAGAAGAGGCAAAATGGATAATACAGGTCACACAGGTACAGGTCCAAAAGCAGGAAGAAGAAAATAAACAGTTACAATATAAAATTAGTTCTATTAGTAATCAAGTAGTAGAACTTGAAATTTTCAGGACACAAGCATTGGGAATACATTTGAAAATAGAAGAAGAACAACAAAAAGTGTTTTTGAATATGGAAGTAGTTCAGAATTACTTTCAAGAAACAAATAAATCCTTGAAGAATGTTTTCCATAAGGAAAGGGAAGCGAAAGCGGCTAGAACGACTTTCCAAAAGGCAGTAGCCCTCTCAACAAAGGAAGAAGTCGGAAGGATTAAGAAATTATCCATTTTAGAACAGGTTAAATGAGACGTAATACTTAAAGTGTGGGAACTAGACCTGGCCGAATATAAAAGAATAACCAGAGATGTCAATGATGATTGCCAGGGAATTTTTGATCTCTTAGAAAGGACTTCATTGAATATAAAAAAAAACGATTGTCTCGGATTATTAGGTGATATTAACATTGCCAAGCACCAGCTAAGGTTCAAAGAAGAGCTGGAGGAAATGAAGATAGAGATCTCAAAAATTAAATTAATTAGTATCACAGAAATCGACAAATGGATTGTGACATTGAACCTAAAGTTGCAAACTATTAAGTTCACAGGGAAGATGATAGAAGATCGTTTGCCTGAATTACATAAAAGATTCTTCATGTTTGAAGCAAAAGAGATACCAGATGCTCCCAGAGTTTTTGTGAAATTTTTGGGAAAGTGTGTTCACTGTCTTGAG
>ML817510.1:112810-145697 GCA_009831015.1 Picea engelmannii
GATATGAGATAAGTAAGATGTGCAACGTGAATTAATGCTAAGTTTTAATTTAGCATTAATTCTCCAAACATTAAATGTTAGTTCATAACTATTTCATAATCCATAGTCTATGACTCTCGTAGCATTGCTTAGTTTCCAACTGCCCACCTTCTGTCCACTTCTACTTGTTTACTTGCATGCAAGATCCCTCCACTTCCACCACTTGGTCATTTGCATGCAATTTCTTGTAAGTCTTGTGCATGTTATTCTGTAGCACTTCCCTCCCTTGCCGATCAACGAGAACATGGAATCCGAACATGGAATCCAATCAAGTCATTCTTAATTTTGCAGTGAGTATACACACTTGAATATGCACTCGAAATGGGCCTGGGTCTCATCTCAAAGAGACTGTGCGCTTTTTCTTATGCTGCTACTGCTTCTGGAACAACATCAATCTGCCGCATCAATCTGGGAAGGACGAGGCACAACATCATTCTCCCTGGCCGCTCCCTGGGGGCATTAATAGAGAGAATAACACAAAAAAGTTAATGGTATATTTTTGTGTAAGATTGAAATGAGATCTAAATTTTCTTTATATTTTTTAATATTTTTCCTAATTTATTTGCAGGCATAATGATTTCAGAGAGCTTAGAAGTCATGTAGTATGCTAAAAATGTAGTGTAAATACGACAAGTACCTGAACCAGTTGGTGCACCTTCCTCGCCTCTGCAATGACCTTAGGTGTGGGTATTCTGATGATCCCATTAGAATTGTTGGCAACGCATCAGTCAACCTGTTAGCAGTTTGATCTTTCTGAAGCTTGCCTCCCTTGTAGAGATTAGCAAGATTCGAACTACGGATCTCACTAAGCGAGATTTCAAAGGAAGTAAAGCTGGCGTTCAGACTGAGATCCACATTCTCTGTGGGTGAAATAACCCTTCTATCTCCAAATCCGTCCACCTCCTACAACTATTTTTTACATGGGCTGTAACTACATTGTTCACCAAAATGTCTCTGTCGCGCTCTCCTCGACCTCAATGCTCCAAATGCTCTAACTCTCCGACTTCGGATGGCTATTTGAGCCATGCACAGGTATACCACCTCTGCCCACTTATATGGGGAGTTACATTTTCGCCTCTCAATACATATATGAAGGTTCATCCCCTACCTAGTTTGTCACTTGCAACCGGATCCTGGCAATCAATTTCACCTCCAAATAGTTAAGGTCCCTATGTGGACATGAATGGATTGAAACTTTTAACGCTACACAACTACATTTTCATTACTGAATTTTTTATATTTTGATTCTCCAAGGGCTTTCACTCTGTTTATTTGACGAAGACCAACATTTAGCTATGTCGGGTTCTCGAGCATTCGGGTATACGCCGACTACTAAACACTAGTCTGTCTATCCATGGATATTATTTGTCTAATAGAGTTGTAAATTTCACTGTTTCCAACAATATCAATTTGTTTGTAAAATTGGCTGAATGGTTGTGCCTTCGTGTCTTCCTCCACGCGGTATCCATGCAATGATAGATATGACAAGTGGATAATCTTTTATTAAATGATTACCTTCTATTACTTTTGTTCTTAACAAATACAATTCATATTTAAAATAATTAAAATCAATCTTTGATTCATAAAAGTATTGTAAGGTGCGTTTATATTTTTCCAATCGAACTACAAACATAAATTTCAAATTTGATGTACATCAAGCCATGAAATTGCAAAATCCTTCAAAATTGAATGTCTCACCAATAGTTAGAGACTAACTATTAAAGAAGTTGCTAAAATTAAAGTGTTGTTCATAGGGTTGTACCAAATAACATAAGAGGTAGGCTCTCTGTTGCGTACTATGCGGCCCCCTTCTACAACCGTCACAAGGCCTGCACTAGATCTGGTAGATTCAGACTATCAATTGTTGTATAGATTAATTACGTGGAATGGATGCTTGACAACCAAAACAAAGAATTTACATGGGGCTCTTCAAAGTAGAAGATGGTTCATTTATTCTCTTGAGCTTTGAGAGATCTCTGAAGAAATTTTATCCTAAACTTCGTGAGGATATAAATTGGTCGAATGAATAAGAATTTGTAGGTAAATTATATTGTTGTCAGGCCCTTGACGATGCTTAGTGCCCTCAACCCTATGCATCACAGCTTATCACTTGTGTTGAAGCCATGACAATCAACGGATTTTTCGCAAAGAAGACAACACTAGGAAACACGACTGTCCTTCAATTTCAATTTACTAATTGCACAACAACTCCACGCCTTCACAACCAAATATTTTGTTTATAATGTTTTCAAAAGAATAAAAGAGTGCATATCTAAAAATTCGGCCTCACTACACATACAAACCTTTAGGTTTAGAGCCACCAAGTGAACTATTGAATAAATCATTAGAGTAAGGATCAAACAAGAAAGAAGCCAAAAGAATCGCCACCAAGTGAACTGGGAAAATAATACCTAGTGCAAGAGAGAGTAAAGACAACCTGATTTAGTCGTACCATTTCTTTATTATATTAGGAGTTCATGCTTTGATGACTCTCTTTACATTTCCTCTACCATTTACATTTATGCTATGGTCTTCAACCTTGTTCAACACTTGGAGGAGAAATGGAGATAAATCCATATCTACACTCATCAGGAGAAGCTTGTTAATTTGGTTGTTGTGGTAAGTTCATGTCAGAAGGCACTCAATGAAGCTACTCCATCAAGCTACTGAATAACACATTGCAGCTCAATCAAGTGAAGGCACTTAATCAAGCTACTGGATAACACATTGCAACTGCAGGGACTTTTTGCTCTACAATTCTGCTTGTTAAATTTTTTAATTTAATTGTTTGTGCAAAATTTTACAAATTTATTGTAAATTAGTAAATTCAACATTATAATGGTTAAAGTCTAATAAAATGTATTCTAAGAACTTGTTAAAATATTTTATTTAAATATCATTATAATAAAATTTTAAAATGTATAAATTCACTGTAATGTGAAAGTTTGAAATTTATAAAAGAGTTGTATTTAAGTATTTTTATTTTTAAAAATTAATAAATTTTAAATAAAATAAAAATAAAAAATAATATAATTTTTTTAAAACAATAGTAAAAAATTTAATGATTATCAATGATTATCCATGTGAATTATAAAGTGAACTTTGTGACTGGATGGTAAAAAGTGAACTTTGTGACATGATGGTAATCATATTGCTTTCTAAATTCTATAGTAATTGTTTTTAAATCATATATGAATTTTGAATTTTTGTTAGAAACAAACATTTATTAACAAGTAATATTATGTTTTAAATTCTGTATTAATTATTTTGATATTGGTTATGAATTTTTTTTCTTTTTTCTTTTCTTGTGATATATATTTTATATGGTTTAGGTGGTGTTGTATATATTTTAAAAACTTTATATTTTGTTAAGAGATTATGCTTTTTTACAAACATTTTACAAATCAAATAAAATTTCATTTAAAGTTATTAATCAATTAAAAATTAAAAATATTTAATTTAAAAAAAATAATTTGATTTTAAAATGATTTAACAATTTAATCTTATTTATAACAAATTGTATCATCATATATGGGTTTCTCCATAAATAGATTATTCTTAATATCTTATTTGAATTTTTTTTGTTTAAAATGATGATCAATACATTATTAATATTCTTTGAGTTTTTCATTTTATTGGAGGATAGTATAGTTATTTACAAACTTATCTTAATAATAATAATACATAACAATGAAGAATTATTGTTATTTTTTTTTTTTTTAAATAAAAAAGTAGAACCTTTGTATTAGACTGTCAAAAGATACATACAACTAGCATGCATAGGCTAGTTGTCCTGCCAACAGAGGAAACTAGGATAGATGGCCTGTTCACTGTAACGACCAAAATTAGGCGTAGAGTCTCGCCACCCTGCCCGAGCGAAACCAGGGATTTTATTCTGTGTGTTCAACCACATAGGAAAACCTAGACTGTAGCAATTTAAACTAGGAACAGGAGAGCTACAGCTCTGGTACATAGTAAAAGGAAAGAGCATAAAAAAAAACTATAAAACTAGAACCTATTCAGTCGAAATTGCCGCCGTTGCTGGGGAGAACGAAGGGCTGCGCGCAGGTGGGACACTGGCGTCGTGGAGTGGCCTTGGAGTAGGCCGCATACAACATATCCAAGCGCTGGCTAACTCTCATGGCACGGAAAACCTGGTCATCCACAAGGCTGCGCACTTCAAAGATCAAATTGAGGTGCTCGGGATGCAGCAGCAGCGACGAAGGTGGCGAGTTTCTTTCCGACTCTAGTCCGTCTCGGCTCGGCTCTGGTTCCCTTGTTTTGCTTTCCAGCGGCGTCCCGTGCTCCTGCTCCCCAATAATGCATTCTGGTGTCTCCTCCTCCATTAAGCAGGCCGCGTATATCTCACTCAGAGCGATGGATGGCTGTGGAAGGTTGCCCGAAGTGAGAGCAATTGGCGAGTGCTTGAAGCGCGTCGAAGGATCCCAGTTGTCCGGGACAACAAACATCCGACTTTCAGAAAATTCAGCAGGGAGCGTGATAGACAGGTCCTCCTCCACATATGTTCGGGGCGGTGAGGGTGCTGCAGTGGCGCTGGCTCTACGTTTTCTCCTAGCCACGCGAATTGCCCGGGCGAACTTCTGGTGGCGTTTTCTTCGGGATTCAGCTGCATACCAGCCGACACCTCGTCATGGGCGACCTCTAATTCGTGGCATGGAGAGCGCGAAGGAGAAGCCCCTTGCTCTGCAGTGTTGAGCCGACTGCGGCAAGTTCGCATAAAAACCATAAACATAACCATAACCCTCGCGACTATAAAATACGTATCCCAGCGTTGAGAAAACCATTAACGCCGAGAGCTTAATGCTCTGGCGTTCCGTTCCCTTTCCACACGCGAAGAGGTCCATCAACATTCAGTGTTTACGGAGGCGAGGGCTTGTATTAACTGCCCGCAGCCGGGAGGAGGGGCCTCCATTAATGGCCTTCCTATTGACGCCTCCACGTGCCCGGGTTGCGCCTCCACGTGCCCCGATTGTTCACATGGCACCCCATCCGGGGCGAAGAATTATTGTTATTACTGAGAACATCTTAGTATTTATTTTTGTAAGCAATAAATGTAATATCATAACAAACTTTCTTGTCTTTGAATATATATAAACTTAGTGGCCATCTTCTTTTTTCTTTAATTTTATAAATATTCCAATGTTCACAAATTCCATTTATTTCTTTTGGATCAACATATTTTCTCACATATATTATTGACTTATATATATTCATTACTCTTTTAATTTTTTAAAATTGAAAAATTAAAATCTCTAATAAATATATTGCACTTTAAAGTCTATAATCTGCCATAAATATTTAAAGATAACAAATGAATATTTAAAGATATCAAATGAATCTTTTAAATAACAAAGCTTCTATGTCTAAAATTGTTTTTGTTTGATTGGTATTGAATGTCAACCTGCAAAACAAGTAATACTAGCATTTGCAAGTAATTGTTTTCATATCAATTATGATAATTTTATTTTCTTTGTGTACTATATAATTTATATGGTGCTATATAATTTATATGGTTTAGGTGATGTTGTGTATATTTTTAAAACAAGTCTTACTGGTATTTGCAAGTAATTGTTTTCATATCAGTTATGATAATTCTATTTTCTTCTTGTGCTCTATAATTTATATGGTTTAGGTGATGTTGTGTATATTTTTAAAACTTTATATTTTTTAACAGATTATGTTTTTTTACAAATATTTCTCAAACCAAATAAAATTCGACTCAAATCTATTAACAAATTAAAAAATAGAAATATTTAATTTCAAAAAAATAAAATTAAAATGATTTAATCTTATTTATAACAAACTATATCATCATATATGGACTTCTCCATAAATAGATTATTCTTAATATCTTAATTGGAAATGTTTTTGTTTAAAATGATGATCAATACATCATTAATATTCTTTGAGTCTTTCTTTATTGGAGGATACTTTAGTTATTTACAAACTTATCTTAATAATAATAATACATAACAATGAAGAATTTTTTTTTTTTTTTTTTGAGATACTTTCTTTCTTTATTGAAGGATACTTTTGTAAAGTTTAGAATTACATAGTTCGGTTGAGATGCCAGTTGTCCCGCCTGTAGAGGAAACCGAGACAGCTGGCCTAGCCATGCCACTTATCAAAAAACAAAATTTCAGGCTGCCATCCTGCCCGAAGGAAACCAGGATGCATGGCCACCTTTACACCAAGTCTTGTTTTTCCTACGCTAACAGTAGCATCACTACAAGCTAAGTGAGCTATATCACTGGTATGCAACAGAAGAAAAGAGTTTCTAACTGTGATCATGTAAAAAACCTTTTAGCTAGTGTTCTTGATGCAGGAGCATCTCTCCACGTCAGCCAACCATGTCAAGCGCGTGCATTCAAGATGAAGAGAGGCGCAACCCTCATCTTTTAATTTGAATTGAATGTAATTAAATGTTGTAAGCTGGTGAGCTGTGAAGCCGTGCCTTTGCGCAGGCTATAGATAAGATTGACCTTTAATGTTTGTAAGGCTGACATCTAGATCCAAATAGTGGACTAGACAACTATTCAATGCAATTGAATAGGGTAGGTAGATTGGAAGGAAGCACTCGAAGAGCCCCCTCAGGAAAAAGAGATCTTAGAGTATCTCATTTTGTAAGGAAAGGAATGAGTGTGTAGAGAAAAGAAGAGAAAGGAGCCGAGACCTTGTTACAGGCCATGCTCAGGAACACCTTGTAAAAACAAGCATTTTCCATTTAATATAAACAGAAGCAGTTTTTCCTGCATGTATTTCTGTGTTATGTGGATGTCTGTGAGTGTTCTTATATGCTGTAGATGTATACTGTAGGTTTGCATTTGCAGGAGTGTGTCTGGTTTCAGGTGAAGGTCTTTGAGGCTTCACACCAGGAGGGTGTGACAAAACACTGCAGGTTCTGATAGCCGTGCACAAAGGTTGCACTTCTGAATTCTGCAGGTTTAGACAAAGACGTGTTGCGGCACAAGAACTAGAGTCAACAACTCAGGAGAAAGACCTCAAGGTTGTTGAACACCTTGGAGGCAAGGCTGTGTATGAGAGACACAGTTGCAGACAAAATCTCTGAAGAGTTCTGTAGAGCTCTGCCAGGTGGGCATTGAGCATATGCACGAAGGAGCATTGAGGAAGAACTCTGCTGTGAGTTCAAGAAGAACTATAATCACTAGAGGATTCTGAGAGCTCTTCCAAGTGGGCATTGGGTAGGTGCATAGGTGCACAGAAGAAGTACAGAACTGTTGGAAGTTTTGGGAGAAGATACTTTGCCAGGTGGGCATTGAGTAGGTGTGCAGACAGGCGTAGAGAAGAGGAGAGAACTCTTTGAGTTCTGGAAATTAGAGGAAGAATCCACTAAAGGATCTTCACAGGGTTGCTGAACACCCTGCAGACTCAGCAAGGGGTTGCTTGAGCAGAAGGATAGCTAGGAGGGCATCCAAACATTCTCCATCTGAGGGAGAAGAAAGAAGGATAAAATCCCTTAGGGGTCTGAGCGGTTGAGAAGCTCAGGAGAGATAGCACTTTGTGTGTGTGAAGACTCTGCAGAGGTGCAAAAGTCAAAGAATCCTTTGAGGATTCAGGAGTAAAAGCTCAGGAAGAACAACACCGTCGGAGAGCATAGGCGAGGACTCGAATTCATGGAGCTCACATAGAAAGGGAGCAAAGGTTGAGGCATTTTGATTTTGATATTCTCCCAAGGTTGGGAAGAAAGTGTGCAAGCTCGGGAGGGAGAAAAACCGTCGTCAGATCGGCTAGAGAAGGAGATCTGGACCATTGGATCTTGATCCAAAGACCCGACAGCCGTCGGATCTGTCGAGAGTTGCGAGGGAGTTAAGCCTTCGTGAACAGGGAGAAGAAAGTCCCGAAAGGATTTGACTTATCGGGATATCGACGTTCGGGATATTGAAGTTCTCGATGTTGAGAAGGTCAGGACATTCAAAGTTCCGAAATCCCGAGACTGAATCAGAGTCGTCCGTTTGTGGAGACACGTGGCGATAATCAAGAGCCCGTCAGCATTTTGCATGTCGAAATATCGGGATTCAAGAGGACGAGAGGACAACAGCACTTGACTTCGCGAAACAACGAAATGACAAAGACCGTCCATCTGTAGGAGGACGTGTGGTAGCGATCGAAGCTTCTGGGAAAGGTACCGATAGAAGAGTCACATCGGAAAATCAGGGATCGGGATATCGGGAATCCCGTGGACAAAGCGTCCTTGCATTTCAGCATTGCGATGTCTGAAACCCCGATAGGAGACAAGGCTGTGGTCTTGGGAGATAGTGGTCATGTGGACCAGGGTATAGCCAGGAGGGGCTAAGGCAAGAAAGGCCATTTCGGGAGTCAAGAGGTCGAGAGGTCGGACTTTTTGATTTGGGAAATCCCGAAAGACATAAGGTTGCGGTCTTATGAGAGATGGTCATGTGGACCAGGAGTTTAGCCAGGAGGGGCTAAGTTAGGAAGGGCGCATCGACAAATCAGTGATCGGGAGATCACGGGGACAGAGGTTCGTGACATCAAGGATCACAAAACCCCAAAACCTAAAATTAAGTCGGGGAGTTCACGGTTGAATGAAGAAGGTCGTGAGGAAGTATAAGTACCCGTGGATCGGGTTTTCATCAGAGATTCCAGCAGGGAATCGAATGAGCTAATTCGGCTCAAAGGGGAATTTGAACGATCCTTAAGACCGGGAGGTCAGCGCAAAGACCCTGTGGGGTAGGCGTCTGCGTCAATTTTTATCCTCGTCTGCATTCTTTCCTTGCTTGACTGGAATTACGTAGACCTGTGCGCAAGTGGGGCATTGGCGTCTTGGGGATGCACTGGAGTAGGAAGCATAGATCATATCAAGGTGTTGATTTATGTGAATGGCCCTGAATATTTGGTCGTCCACCATGCTACAGATGTCAAAAATTAAGTCGAGGTGCTCCGGATGAAGCAGTAGTGGCTGGTCGGCCTCATCCTTTCATTCTTTTACATTGCCACCCAGGTGCTCTATCTGCCTAGTGCGTTGCGTGACTACCTCAGGAGGTTCGCTAGTCATGAATTCCTCTCTATTTCCTTCCATTCCTTTCTGGAATTCTTCCTCCACGAAGCAAGCTGTGAATTCCTCAGCTGGAGCATCCCTGGGACTGTGCACTGTTCTTGGAGCAGGGGTTACTGCATCCTTCCCGAAACAGGCGGGAGGGTTCCAATTGTTCGAGACTGTGAAGAGAAGATTCTTTGTGTAGCTCTAGATGGATTCATTCAACGCAATCTCCTCAACATACACCATGGGAGGCATTCCCATTCTCCTGGACTTCTTGTTTTTTCTTCTGCTAGCTAGAGCCAATGCTTTTTCAAAATTCTTTTGCCGCTTCCGGCATGAATCGACTGTGTACCATGTTGTGCCTCTGTGAGGCCGCCCCCTTGCTCGTGGCATGCTTAGAAGTAAAGCTCCATCCCTGCTTTGCAAAGGTTCAGGCTTTGGCTCTGCAAACTTCGAATGCATCACAAATCATCCAAGGCGGTTGATAAGGACGAAGGTGATAACTTTGGCCATTAAGGCTGTGGTCTTAATGCATTAATCGCGTGTCCTTCTTGCTCGAGTGAGAGGCCTCATCGTTGGTGTCCGCTGCCTGGGTTCACTCCCATTCATTTATGGCGAGGAGATGGGAGCCAGTGGCCAACATTTATGGCACCGCTCGGCACTAATCCACGTGTCCTTCCCTCTCCGTGTGGCACCCCATCCGGGGCAATGAAGAATTATTATTATTATCCAGAACATCTTAGTATTTATTTCTTCAAGCAATGAATGCAATATCCTATCAAAATTGAAAATAGGTAAAATGGTGAACCTTCCTCCTTCTTCCATAGTGGTAGAGGCCCATGGTAGGGATAGTCTCTTTCACCGCTCCTTTTCATTATGGTCACGGAAGGTTTAAGTCTACTCATAAAAAAAAGCCATGCATAAGGCAGAATTACAGGGATCAAGGTCTCAAGGTTGGTTAAAATCCTTCACCTCCTCTTCGTTGACGACGTTCTCATAATGACCAATGACAGTCTACTTGAATGGAGGGATATTTATGGACTCTTGAATATATTTTGTTGTGCCACGAGCTTACATATGAACTGGTCCAAATCAACGTTCCATTACGCTAATATACAAGAACAAAATTTGGATCAACTTATGGACATCTTTCCTCATACCTTCATCCACCTATCACAAGGCTTCCATTACCTTGGCTACTTCATCAAAGCAGATCATTACAAGGATTCATATTAGCACTGACGTGTTTCTATGGTGGAAAAAAAAGTAGGACACTAGTGTAACAGATGACTCTCCATTGGAGGCCGCTACACACTCATCAAAGATGCCCTCGAAGGACAACCTCTATACTGGATGGCGCTTGCAGCTATTCCCACAATGGTCTTGGAAAGGATAAGAAAACTCATCTATAACTTCCTCTGGTCAAGCTTCAAGGACCATCACAAGATGCACCTTTGCAACTGGGAAACACTAGAAAAAACAAAAATCAAGGGTGGATGGGGAATTATAAATATTTTCAAATTCAACAAAGCTCTGGCTGCCAACTCCCTCTAGCATGTTTTGACTACAAATGACATTTGGAAATCTGTCATTAAAGATAAATACTTGCCTTACACCTCCATCACATCTTGGCTTCGTACTGGATCCATTCACACAAGGGTTGCGTCTCAGATATGGAGGAACTTAGTGAAATCGACATTCTGGATCCAAAATTGGCTCTGCTGAAAGCCAAGCTCTGTCCATTCAATCATAATCAACAAGGATTGCATTATAGGACTCGACCAAGCATCATTCCTGTCACCTCAATTGATTTCACTATTAAATACAAAAAACACATGTTTTCTATTCCAAGCTGTGCATTACAATGATGTCGGGATCCCGACAATCGGTTGGAAAACCGGTCACGATTTGGAGCTACCAACAGATCTGGCTGTAGAGTGGGATAAATATTTCCTGGAGCTTACTCAAGAATGCATATATCTTCACGATGTGGAGGATCAATTCTTATGGGTTGGAGGAGACAGTTTGGGCCACATCTCCGTAAAAAAATTATACTCTTCTATCACAAACACAATTTGGAAAAACAACATTACTGGATGGCGTAAGCACCTCTGGACTTGAAAATTACCACAAAAGATAAATCTCTTTACCTGGTTAACTTTCGAAAACAAAATAAATATTTTGTAACTATTCTTTAACAATGTTTTGTAGTTTTAAATAAAGGAAACAAAACATTTGTCATTATAAGGTGGAATGGCTTCTATTCCCATGTTTAATTCAAAATCAATCAAACCATATCATTGTTTGTGGTCACAAATGTGTAGGAGTTCAAACCATAATGTCATTTTCAATCCCCAACATATTCCACAGTTTAAAATGAAAAAGAGAGCTCCTATGAAAATAAATTGATTAAGGCATTGTACAATTAAAACTAACTATATTGATTAAGCTTAAATTCTAAAAAGGTCATATCTAATACTTCTTATCTTCAATTATTTTCAACATCTATACAATTAAAAACAAATAAATCTGCAAATAATTAGATATCAATGAGAAACCACACCAACTCTTAATATGGTTGGATTTTTTGTCCCCGGTGACTTTTCAACACAGAGTAACTTAACAACACACTCTCAACTGTCCTACACCTTGGAGACAAAAATTAAAAATATTTAATTAAAAAAAATAATTTGATTTTAAAATGATTTAACGATTTAATCTTATTTATAACAAACTATATCATCATATATGAGTTTCTCTATAAATAAATTATTCTTAATATCTTAATTGGAATTGTTTTGTTTAAAATGATGATCAATGCATTATTAATAATACTTTGAGTCTTTCATTTTATTGGAGGATAGCATAGTTATTTACAAACTTATCTTAATAAGAATAATAATACATAACAATGAAGAATTATTATTATTACCGAGAACATATTAGTATTTATTTTTGTAAGCAATGAATGCAATAACATATCTAAACTGAAAATAAGTAAAAAAAAACTTTCTTATCTTTAAATATATATAAACTTAGTGGCCATCTTCTTTTTTCTTTATTTTGATAAATATTCTAATTTTCACAAATTCCATTTTTTTTTTTTGGATCGACTTATTTTCTCAAAAATCTTATTCACTTATATATATATTCATTACTCTTTTAATTTTTTAAAACTTAAAAATTAAAATCTCTAATAAATATATTGCACTTTAAAGTCAAGATCAATATAATTTGCCATGAATATTTAAAGATACCAAATGAATCTTTTAAATAACAAAACTTCTATAACTAGAATTGTTTTTGTTTAATTGGCATTGGATGTCAACTTGCAATACATTTTTTTACAAATATTTCTTACACCAAATAAAATTTGACTCAAAACTATTAACAAATTAAAAAATAGAAATATTTAATTTCAAAAATAAAAATAAAATTTGATTTAATGATTTAATCTTATTTATAACAAACTATATCATCATATATGAGTTTCTCCATAAATAGATTATTCTTAATATTTTAATTGGATTTTTTTTTGTTTAAAATTATGATCAATGCATCATTAATATTCTTTGAGTCTTTCATTTTATTGGAGGATAGTTTAGTTATTTACAAACTTATCTTAATAATAATAATACGTAACGATGAAGAATTATTATTATTATCCAGAACATCTTAGTATTTATTTTTGCAAGCAATGAATGCAATATCCTATCAAAACTGAAAATAGGTAAAATGATGAACCTTCCTCCTTCTTCCACAGTGGTAGAGGTTTGCGGCAAGGCTGCCCTCTTTCACCACTCCTATTCATCATGGTCATGGAAGGTTTAAGTCTCCTCCTAAAAAATGGCCATGCAAAAGGTAGAATTACAGGGATCAAGGTCTTAAGGTTGGTTAAAATCCTGCACCTCCTCTTCGTCGATGACGTTCTCATAATGACCAATGACAGTCTACTTGAATGGAAGGAAATATGTGGACTCTTGAAGATCTTCTGTTGCACCACGAGATTAAAAATCAATTGGTTCAAATCGACGTTCCATTATGCCAATATATAAGAACAAAAATTGGATCAACTATAGGACATCTTTCCTCATACCTTCATCCACCTATCACAAAGCTTCCATTACCTTGGCTACTTCATCAAAGAAGAACATTACAAGACTTCAGACTGACACTGGCTCATTTCTAAGGTGGAAAAAGAAGTAGGACATTAGTGTAACAAATGGATCTCCATTGGAGGCCGCTACACACTCATCAAAGCTTCCTTCAAAGGACAACCAATATATTGGATAACACTTGCAACTATTCCCAAACCAGTCCTGGAAAAGCTAAGAAAACTCACCTATAACTTCCTCTGGTCAGGCAGCAAGGACCATCACAAGCTACACCTTTGAAACTGGGAAACACTGGCAAAACCAAAAATCAAGGGTGGATGGGGGATTATAAATATTTTCAAATTCAACAAAGCTCTAGCTCCCAACTCCCTCTAGAGTGTTTTGACTACAAATGACATTTGGAGCTCTTTCATTAAAGATAAATACTTTCCTTACACCTCCGTCGCATCTTGGATTCGTATTGGATCCACTCACACAAGGGTTGTGTCTCAGATATGGAGGAACTTAGTGAAATAGACACTCTGGATCCAAAATTGGCTCTGTTGGAAGCCGAGCTCCATCGATTCAATAATAATTGCCAAGCATTTTATTACAGGACTCAGCCAAGCATCATACCTGTCACCTCAATTAATTTCACTTTTAAATACAAAAAACACATGTTTTCTATTCCAAGTTGCGCATTACAATGAACTCAGGATCCTGCCAGTCGATTGGAAAGCCGATCACGATTTGAACTCGGGATCCCAACAGTAATCAAGTTTGTTTGTTTACCTTTATGAGACATCATTGCTGCATATTCCTTCTGCTCATTTTTCATAAGAACTTCAAATGGTTGTGTTTCACCAAATAGTAACTCATCTATGAGTTCTTTCTGCTGCAATAAGTCAAAACTTTCCTCATTTAAGAGACACTCTCCATCATACCTGACTTCAGGACATTTATCAATGACATCTCCTGCAATCACACACAAACTATTAGTTTTAAAAACATGTCTTGTGACCTCTTTTGATGTTTGAAACATCAACCTCCTTTGTTGATTCTCATTCTCTGTGAGATTCTTAGCCAATCTCCTATCAACATCACCATCATCTTCTCTAAGAACTTCACCTTTCTTAGGTTCACAAATAACATTATCTTCAGTAATCCTCATTTGTTGTAACTCATATCTTCTGAGTTCTCCTTTTCTCAACTGAACATCTATCCATTTCACAAACTCTACAAGATTTTCTTCCAACTGAGAATTTGATCTTTGTCTCAGTTTCCTCTACAAAAAATTCCACTTTACCTTTCTCTGTAGAATCCATCCAAACCTCTGGTCTTCTCCATTTTCCTTCTGTAGCAACTGTTCCATCACCTCTAACTATACTTCTATTTCAGCTAGTCTTTTATCAAGTCTACATTGACTTGAAATTTTATGGATTCCTTATGAACCTTCACTATGATCCTCAGTAATCATAGTCTTTCTTCTTTCATGAGCTTCTCCTTGCTCATTCTAAACTGCACCCAAGCCATTTCCAGAAGTTGACTTGATCAACTTGTCCTCAAATACCATACTAAGTATTTCCATGACTAGTCTTCCACTGGTATTCCTACTGATTCCCTTCACTGGAACCTTCTCTTGAGCCTCCTCTACTCCTATGGATTCTGCAATCCTTCCTTCTCTGAGAACATTCAACTTGTCCGCCATGTTCCAATCTTCAGCTAGAAACCTTCAGGTTCTTGCCATAATCCTCCTTTTGCTGCTACCTATAATCAACAATCTCTTTCACAATTTAGTTGAAAACAAATGAAAGGCCAATTACTTGTCATATTTCATAATCTGATTTCTCAAGAACTTTGAATTTATTTGCTTCCAACCTCTGCAACTCTCCTCTTCCACAGTTGCAATCATTCAATATCCCTTCAAGATCTTTTACTGATCTTGTCTATCCATTATTCTGAAATTGAATGGACAACTCCTTGTAGGCATGCCTCTGCCTGTCACATTTCATAATCTGATCTCCTCACTCAACACTTGTCTCAAATTCAACAATATGAATTCATATGTGCAACCACAACTGCACATGCAAACATAATTTCAAAATCATATACCTTGCTCTGTTTTACCTCCCGAAGAGATTTCATGTGATCTGATACCACTTGATGTACCCACCAGATACTAAAACCCAAAATATGCAACCTCTATGACCGTAGGCTACATTATAAGTCTCCATAAAAAGACTTCAACCCTTCTCTATCAATTTCATCAAACTGCCTCATTTCACTTATAAACATGGAAGAATTCAGGTTTCTAAGTTTATGGTTTTAAAACTGGTTCACAAGATTTATGCAGTTATATCAGCCTCCTATTTCATCCCTCTTCTCATTAGTCTTCACTTTGTAAACAAAACCATAGTTGCTATTTCACAAAGGCATTTAAAAAATAAGGATATAAGGTTAAGTTCTAAACCTTTGTTTACTCTGCTACAACATGTGTATGCATCGGATTCCAATTATCCAAACAATATTAAACGTTAAGAACCATACCTTGTACATCTCACTCATGGTATATATGGGTTGGATTTAAAACCATACCTTACACAGATTTAAACCCCCTATCCTCCGCACTCTGCTTGCATATGACATTGGTCTTTGAACCATGGCTATGTCCTTTACCATATACCACCAGACTTTTTAAAACTCAAAACAAAACTAATTAAACATTTCACTCCACCAACCCTGGGATCCCACATACCTTTGTCCAACCACTAAAATGATGACCATCGTCCGATCTGATATTAGAATTCAAAACTCAAATGAATAAAACTTTTCAGCCCCAAACCTTTGCATTAACCCTTGATCATTTTCTCTCGCTGATATGGTTGATCATCGTGGATCCTCTCCTCCAATTTGATTGATGGTTCAGAAGACCATCATAGTGAACCTTTCCCTTTGACATTGTTGGGGTTTGACTCCATTCAATCGACGGTCATTGTAAACTTATCCTCCAAATCGACGACACCTACCAAACTTCAACGCTCACCTGCTAACAATTCTTCAGTTCGTATATGCTCGAAAGGATTAAATCTTTTGTTCTTTGGCTTTGTCGATAGTATTAATCCATCTATGTTTGCATGCAATAATTTCACAGGATCATTGACCCTTATAGTGGTCAATGATCACTATAGTAACCCAGAACTCATTCAATGTTAATATTTTACTCTGAGTCTTTTCTATTATAACACTATATTCACAGAGATATAGAAATATGCAGTAATTATCAATCTCTTATAACCTGAGACTTGTAATACAGGTTTTGTATAGTATGGTGGCAAAATCAACGTTTTCATTTGTAAAAGAATTGTACATACATTCCAATTCTGTCCTACTCTACCTATGGCCTAATCTCTCATGGTTTGGACACCCCCCATGCCTTTGAGGTTTACCTATATTTGTACAAAAGGATTATGTAACCATTTCTGGTTCAAATCCATAATCTGCTCAACAACCTCCTAACCAATCTCTTAAGGATTCTCCCATATCCTTAAATCTCTCCAAAAGATCACTAATATCTCTCACATAGATAATATTAGGATTTTACAGTTCATTCAAAAGATTTACTCACCCAAAATATCTCACAAACCAACTCTCACTCACTCATTCTCTCATATATTCGAGAACAAATACAATTAAAACTCTCATTATCAATTTCAACTCACATAATTTGCCTAATTCCCTTGAAACATAGGAAATTACATAAAATCAAGACTTTGGGAACCAACTCCCTTGTAAACACAAGACCTCCTAGTCTAATCAAATATAGAATGATGTTTAGTTTAGTGCAGGATGGTCCTGCATCAGGTTGGTAGACCATTTGTAGGCGAAAGATATTCCCACAAATTGTTTCATTTCGATGATGTATACTGTTGTGAGAACACATTATATTATAAATATAATTAAGTAATTTTTTCTGTTGAAAAAAAAAAGGTAAAAAAACTTTCTTATCTTTGAATATATATAGAAACTTGGCCATCTTCTTTTTACTTTAATTTTACAAATATTCCAACTTTCACAAATTCCATTTATTTCTTTTGGATTGACTTATTTTCTCAATTATCTTATTCACTTATATATATATTCATTACTCTTTTAAACTTATTATGATGTTTAAACCTGAAAAATTAAAATCTCTAATAAATATATTGCACTTTAAAGTTCAAATCAATATAATCTTCCATAAAAATATAAAGATAACAAATGAATCTTTTAAATAACAAAGCTTCTATGTCTAGAATTATTTTTGTTTGATTGACATTGAATGCCAACTTACAAAACAAGTAATACTCTTATTTGCAAATCATGAAAGGTTCAAATCAATATAATCTTCCATAAAAATATAAAGATAACAAATGAATCTTTTAAATAACAAAGCTTCTATGTCTATAATTGTTTTTGTTTGATTGATATTGAATGTCAACTTGCAAAACAAATAATACTCTTATTTGCAAATCATGAAAGTTTATTTCCTTTGGTTGAATAAAGTAAATTGTTATTTTTTTATGATGATATAATGGTTACAAAACAAATAAAGTTGATAATTTTCAAAAAATGAAAATTTATTTCTTTTGGCCCATTAAAATAAACTTACCATATGGATGTGTTATTATGATAGTTGAAAGTTAAAGGTGAAAGTTAAAGGAGAGAGACCATACATACTATTCATAACATTATAAGGTTGTGTTACACTTCTATTTGTTTTTTTTATTATTAAATGAAAACATCTATTCAAAAAATATTTATCTAAATATTATATGAATTATCAAAATATCCACACTTGAAAAATAAATGGATACAAATATAACTAGCAACAACCACATTTAAGTAAAAGTGGTTGATATTGTTGGAATCTAGYGACAAATAATTCCTCCACAATTGGATTTTAGATCCTATTATTGAGCATTGGTTGTAACTAATTAGACTAAATTAGACCATGGATAGGAACACATTCAATAGTCAGTTTCCTATGTATCTGTGTGTAAATTTCTATAAATTGATGTATGCCCATAGAGGCAATGGGAAGATGAGTAGAAGGAGGTTGTTGTACTCTTCATATTATGAACAATAATATAAATTGATACCCTTCTTGGTAGACGTATCCCAAAGTTGGGTGAACCACGTAAATCTCTGAGTTATATGTGTGATCTGTTTCTTTGTTATTTTCCGCTGCATATTTTATCGTGGTTGCACTGTCAACAATTGGTATCAGAGCTACGCTGGAGATACGTGAGGCTAGATCCGTGGTTAAAGATCATGAATTTAGAGAGAGGGTTGCGAGCGTGGAGAAGGAGCAGTGCCAGATCCGTCATCCATAAGAGGAGGAGCAACGCTATCCGTAGTGCCAAACTGTGGAGGAGGAGCAGTGCCAAAACCATGGAGGTGGATCGTCGTCGTTTTGAGTAAGCATTGGGTTATCCACTTTGTGGGAGCACCGATCTCCCTCTTCCTTGTGGGAGCGTTGTTGTTCAATCAGTGTTGGGGACAATACATGGAGGAAGTGTCGATTTCTTATACACATGTATTTTTTTTCGATTTCAAATTTAGTGCTGGGTTGTCATCGTAAGGCGAGTGTTGATTGAAATTGTCTACCACCTCCTACTGCTCCAGGTACAATCATTTAATCGTTTCCTTTGTTTTATTTTTTAATCATTGTTTCTCTGGGTACAATCATTTAATTGTTGCCCTTGTTGTATTGTTTAATCGTTGCTTCTCCATGTACAATCATTTAATCGTTTCCCTTATTGTATTGATTAATCGTTGCACTGTTAACAAATGGTATCACTGTACTAGATTATTAATGAGGTTTTAGTGGGTAAGGGCGTGTTTTTAGTTTACGTCTTTGCATCATTTAGTGTGAAAGCAGATTGAAAGTAAGATATAAATTGCAAATTCAATAAAGAGAAGGAAGATATAAATTGCAAATTGAATATGGTGCCCGTTGTCCAAGGACATCCAGGCATTTAACCTTAATATCCATGAGTCAAATCCAATATAATGTTTTAGTGCTTGATTTGGATATTTATTTATGAGTGGAGACAACAGAGGCTGAGAAGATTAAAGACGACTAAAAATGACGAAAAACACAAAGTGGTAAGTTTGAAATCGAGAAGTTCAATGGAAAAACAATTTTGAGATATGGAAGGTGAATATCCACGATCTGCTTGTGCAACAAGGCATGGTGAAGGCGCTTCTGGGAAAATCAAAGAAACCTGCGACCATTTTAGATGAAGAGTGGGAAGAGATCAATTTGAGAGAACTGAGTGGCATACGTATGGGTTTGGTCGATGATTTTATGTTCAACATTGTCATGGAGAAGACAGTAGCAGGTTTGTGGACAAAGCTGGAAAATTTGTTTATGGAGAAATCCTTGATGAACAGGATCTTCCTGAAAAGACAATTGTATAGTTTGCGCATGAAGGAAGGTACAAAAATAGATGATCATTTAAATACTTTTAATACTCTTTTAGTCCAGTTGACTAGCATGGGAATAAAATTTGAATCTGAAGATAAGGCGATTACATTATTATGTTCTTTGCCCGAGTCATGGGATCATTTTGTTACCTCTATTAGTTTCATTTCAATAGAAAGTATTGAGCTTGATGTTATTTTTGGAGCTTTACTGTCTCAGGAAACAAGGAAGAAATCCAATTTATAAACCTCTACATATGAGTCGATGGTGGCCAGAGGAAGACCTAAGGAAAGAGGACATACTAAGAGGGATTTGTCTCGATCACAGTCGAAGGGAAAGAAGAGCAAGCTTAAGTGTTGGTTTTGTGGAAAATCGTGACACCTGAAGAAGGATTGTTGGAAGCGACAACAAGCCTCCAAAGAAGACCCTCCAAAAGAGATGAAGGAAGCAAATGCAACAAAAACAGGTTCAATAACATGTTCATGTATGACTGATGAAGTTTTATTAATTAGTGTTGTTTCATGATATGATCAACAATGGTTATTAGATTATGGTGCTTCAAATCACATGTGTCTTCATAGACACTGGTTTATTACTTACCAGTCTATAGATGACATAATTGTTTACATGGGAAATGATATATCATGTAAAGTTGTGGGAATTGGTAGCATTCGAGTTAAGATGTTTGATGGATCTGTTAAGATACTAACTGATGTGAGACATGTACTTGAGCTTAGGAAGAACCTAATCTCTTTGAGAGTCTTAGATATTGGAGGATATAAAAGTATTGTTCAAGGTGGAGTTATGAAGGTCTACAAAGGAATCCTACTAGTTATGAAAGCGAAGAAGGTTGGAAACCTTTTTTTGTTAGAAGGAAGAATCGAGTCAGGTCATGCGACAGTTGTATCCAAGAATGATAGTGATTTTGTTCGACAGTGGCATCAACGCTTGGGCCATATGAGAAAAAGAGGATTGAAGGTATTACTTGATCGCAAGTTACTTCCTAGTCTAAAGTCTTTAAAATTAGATTTCTGCCAGCACTGTATTTATGGAAAACAGAATAGGCAGATATTTAAAATCGGAAGACACACCAATGAAGGAATCCTTGATTATATCCATTCTGATGTTTGGGGACCATCCCCTACTGTTTCGTATGGAGGATCATCATACTTTGTCACCTTTATAGATGATTTCTCTAGGAAGGTGTGGATCTATATGCTAAAAAGAAAGGCTGATGTGTTTACTGTTTTCAAGCAGTTTAGAGCTTTAGTGTAAAAGAGCACTGGTAGGTACATTAAATGTTTAAGAACTGATAATGGTGGTGAATTTATGTCAATGTAATTTGATAACTATTGCAAGGAGTTTGGGATTGATAGGCATAAAACCACTGTCTATACTCCTCAGCAAAATGGAGTTGTTGAACGCATGAACATGACTCTTCTAGAGAGAGCAAGGAGTATGCTTAGTAACGCCAACTTGCAGCAGGAACTATGGGCAGAAGAAGTAACTACAACTTGTTATTTGGTGAATCGATCACCATCAACAACAATAAAGTGCAAGATTCCTGAAGAGGTATGGAAAGGTCACCCTTGTAATTATTCTAATCTCAAAGTTTTTGGTTGTGAAACCTATGCTCTAATTCAGAAACATCAGCGTTCTAAATTAGATCCAAAATAAAAAAAGGGCTTATCTTTGTTGGATATGGTGATGGTATTAAGGCGTATAGGTTGTGGGATCCTATTGCCCATAAGATCACCATTAAAAGAGATGTAATAGTTGATGAATCATAACTCATCAAGTCAGAAGTAGATGGTCAAATGAAATAGGGAGAAGTACTGAAATATCAATAGATTCAGTTTGAAACTCGTTCAAGTACAGATTAAAGTGAACATGAACAAGTTTATGAAGAAGTTCATGAAGAGGTCCTTGTAGAGGAAAATATGGATGATGGTGACAATCAACAGATTGTGGATGAGCCACAAACTTCCCTAAGGAGGTCTACACGGGTCAGAGTTCCTCCAAGAAGGTATGTTGATTTTGTTTCATCAGTATATTTAAGTACTAATGATGATGAAACTTCGTGCTATCAGGAAGCTGTGGATGATTCTAATAGTGAAAAATGGAAAGAAGTAATGAAGGATGAAATGAATTCTTTACTGAAGAATGCTACATGGGACTTGGTAGAACTTCCAAGAGACAGGAAAACTGTAGGTTGCAAGTGGGTCTACAAGCTAAAGAAGGGTGTCGATGATAAAGTAGAAAGGTACAAAGCAAGGCTGGTTGCAAAAGGATATTCTCAAAAAGAAGGTATTGACTTTCATGAGATTTTTTCACCAGTTGTTAAAATCGGTTCAATTCGAAGTATGTTAGCATTGGCTGCATTACTTGATTTGGAGTTGGAGCAGGTAGATGTTAAGACTGCTTTCTTACATGGAGATTTGGATGAGGAGATTTACATGGAACAACCTGAAGGGTTCGTTCAGAATTGCAACAAGAAATTTGTTTGCAGGCTCAAGATAAATTGATAGCCTGCTTGGTGGACATAGCCCGAAGTTGGGCGAACCACGTAAATCTCTGAATTATGTGTGTGATCTGTTTCTTTGTTATTTCCTGCTGCATATTTTATTGTGGCTACATTGTCAACAGATATAAGCCGATCGACCCCATTAATTTAAAAGGGTGGAAAATGGGGTTGATCGACGCATATCAACCACTTTCACTTAAATGTGGTTGTTGCTAGTTGACAACCGACATGCGTGGGGCACAACTATTAATGTATTAATACATTTTAAATGTAATAATTAAATATTAATTAATAATATATTAATAATTAATAATTAATTACTCAATTATTAATAAGTAATTAATTAATAATTATTAATAAAATAATTAATAATTATTAATTGATAATAAATTAATAATTATTAATAAAATAATTATTAATTATTAATTGATAATAAATTAATTATTAATTAATAATTGATTAAATATTAATTAATCCAAAATAAAATAATGCATACCATAATAAAATAATAATAATAAAGTCTTACATGTAATAATGGGCCTAATGTAGAGCCTGAGTGGGCCTAATGGTTAAGAACATGTGTTTCCTCCTAAGAGGTCACAAGTTCAAATCCAGAGGGGGGTAGGGTGGAGGGGGTCACTTGTCCCACAAACAAGGGGGTCTCATACACCAATTTGGTGTGGCTTAGCAATGACCTTAAAAATAGATTAATAATAATAATAATAATAATAATAATAATAATAATAATAATAATAATAATAATAATAATAATAATAATAAAAGTAATACTAAACTAAACACACAAATTTTATCTAACATATTAAGTAATTAAGAAAAACAAATTTCATGTGTTCGTAATGTATTAATACATTAATAATATATAAATGTAATATTACATAAATATAAATAAATAATACAACCTATTAATTAATTTTAATTAATAAAGTAAAACATTAATAATAATGCAAAATATATTAATAATATGTAAATAAATAAATATATAGAATTAGTAATATATTAATATAACATGTTAATTAATAAATATTTTAGTAATATATTGTAATAATTAATTTATACATTAAAATATTGCAACAAAGTAATAATATAATTTATTAATAAAGTAAAACATTTTAATGTAAAAATATATTAATAATATATAAATACATAAATGTAGTAATATATTAATTAATTAATACATTAATGTAATGCATAAATTAAGTATTAATATATTAATGTATTAGTGTAATATGTTAACTAAAAAATATTTTATTAATATATTGTATTAATTAATTTATAATTAGTAATGTATTAATAATATAAAAATATATTAATAATATATAAATACTTAAATGTAGTAATATATTATTTAATTAATACCTTAATGTAATGTATTATATTAATGTAATATGTTAACTAATACATATTTTAATATTATATTGTATTAATTAATTTATACATTAAAATATTACAATAAGAAAGTAAAAAGAAAGAAATAATATAACCTATTAATTAATTAATAAATAAAGTAAAACATTTTTTATAAATTAATAATATATTAATAAAGTAATAATAAAAATAAAAAAAATAATATAACCTATTTATTAATTAATAAAGTAAAACATTTTTCATAAATTAATGGTTAAGAACATGTGTTTTCTCTTAAGAGGTCACGGCCAAGCCAACACACCAAATTGGTGTATGAGACCCCCTTGTATACATACCCTACCCCCTTTGGATATAATAATGAAAGTATTGTTTAAGGAGATAAGGAGAGAAGGAGTAAGCATGAAATGACTAGATGACAGAAATATTTATTACAATAACATTGGGGGAAGTGAAGGCAACAATAAGACTTCAAAGTTTTTGGCCAATATGATATCAGATAAATGAGATTTAAAATTTAAAATTAATCATTATTTTTTAAAACTTTAGATAAAGAGGTGTATATTTTATAGTCAACCATGAATTAATAGAAAGTCAACCCTAACGCAACACTATATACCATGCCTATCGGCAGGTATAAAAAGACAGATAACTAACAACTATTATTAATTACTATTTGCACATATTACAATTCAAGTTTAAACCAGAGGGGGTAGGGTAGGGTATACATACTTCCATAGACTTTACCACTAAAATCACTGGGAGGAGGAGGTCTCATACACTAATTTGGTGTCTGGCTTGACCTTGACCTTAAAAATAGATTATTATTATTATTATAAACTAACTTGAATATGTAAGTGATTTACATTTTATATTAACAATTTTATAATATTTTTTTATTGTTTTTTATTATTATTTTATTTAAATAATGGGAAACTTATCATAACTCAATGGTTAATTAATAATAAGACAAACAACCAACAACCATCATTAAGTACTATTTGTACATATTACAATCTATAAACTAAGTTGAATATGTAAGTGATTTAAATTTTATATTAACAATTTTATAATATCATTTTATTGTTTTTCTTATTATTATTTTTAAACAATATGAAATTTATGATAACTAACACACATAACCAACAAACATCATTAAGTACTATCAACAAATGTAAAAGTTTCATCTTATTCCATATTTCAAATATTCCTCCCAAATCAAAATTAATTGGTAATTTTTAATAATAATAATAATAAAACATTTTATTAATATTCCCTACGATGCAGATCTACCTGTACTCAACTTTAGGTCTTTCCACCCAAAAATCTTTACAGAGAATTGCCACCTGGCCAAAAGCTTGGATCCGGTGGTCTGAAGCCTACTCCACCAAAGACAGGATAACATTGGATACTGGATGAATCTCGTGCTAATAGCGCCCCCCAGATAATCCACTGGTGTAAAGTGGAGTTTGTCCCTACCAAGTAGGGTTCAAATCCTGTATAATGTCTTTGATTGACTACTAAAAAAAAAAAAAAAATCCATATCAGAATTTCAACGAGGTGTATGGCTTATTCCACCAACCTGTCTTCAAAAAAAATAGAAACACTGCCCGCCATGTGCATCCATTCAAGGTGTAGCTATCAACATCCGTATAAAATTTAATAATATCACATAGATAAACAATGCTTTAGCTATTAATATCCGTATAAAATTTAACAAGTACGCATGGCATTGGCATGCGGGTTTGATAGGAGTAAAAAATAAATTTAGTACTAATTCTGCAAGATGGGCCCCCAACTTTTGACAATATACATAAAAAAACAAAAAATATTTATTACAATAACATTGGGGGAAGTGAAGGCAGCAATAAGACTTCAAAGTTTTTGGCCAATAAGATATCAGATAAATGAGATTTAAAATGTAAAATTAATCATTATTTTTTAAAACTTTGGATAAAGAGGTATATATTTTATGGTCAACCATGAACTAATCCTGTTCATGAGCTCTTGCACGGTCTGTCCATGCCTATGAATTTCTGCTTCATCCTCCCAACTGGCATCTTCAACTGGATGTCCTTTCCATTTGACCAAGTATTCAAAATATTCTTTCCTCCTGGTCTTTCTGCTAATCCTCTTGTCAATTATGCTTTCCATATGTGACTTTTCAGCTACAGGCATTTGTTTTGTCCATTGAATCTCTTTCTATTCCTTCTCTACTCCTACTTCTTCATCTCTTTAAGGGTACAAATCCACAACATTGAATATCAGTGAGATTCTGACCCCATCGGGTAATTCAATCTCATATGTGTTTTCCCCAAATTTCCTTATGACCTTACACAGTCCAATCTTTTTCATATTCAGTTTGTTATATGTTCCCCTTGGGAACCTCTCCTTCCTCAGATGCACAAGAATCAGATCACCAACTTCAAAGTGAAGTTCTCACCTGTGTTGATCTTCTCTCCACTTGTATTCTTGACTTGAACTCTACAATCGCTCCTTGATTCGGCTGTGAAGCTCCTTCATTCCTTCTGCAAAGTCCTCGGCACTAGCACTCCTGAATTCATTTTGTTCCGAATCTTTCAATTCAAAAACTCCCCTTGGATACATTTCATATACAATCCGGAATGGACTCTGCCATGTGCTTCTGTTAAGTGAATCATTACAAGTGAATTTCGCCTATGGCAGAATGTGATCCCATTGACTGTGGTGTTCAGTCACTAAGCTCCTCGACAAATATCCCAAGCTCATGTTTACAACCTCTGTCTATCCATCCGTCTGAGGATGATATGCTGAGCTAAAAGACAAACTTGTCCCCAACTTCTTCCATAAGGTCCTCCAGAAATGCCCTATGAACTTGGTATCTCAATCATAAATGATACTCCTTGGCAAGCCGTGAAGTTTGATGACTTCCTTGAAAAACAGGTTCGCAATATGAGTTGCGTCGCTGGTTTTCTGGCATGGTATGAAATGTGCCATTTTTGAAAATCTGTTGACTACCACAAAGATTGAATCATATCCTCTATGTGTCCTTAGTAGTCCCAATATGAAATCCATGCTCACTGTGTCCCACGACCTTTCAGGTACGGGTAATGGTTGATATAATCTCGTGTTCTATCTTTTTCCTTTCATGTGCTGACAAATTCTGCACCTGTCCATAAATTTCTTGACATCTGTCCTCATCCCTAGCCAAAAATATGAGCCATTCATCTTTGAGAACGTCTTATCATGACCAAAATGTTTGGCCAATCCTCCACTGTGTTTTTCCTTCAGCAAATTCTCTCTCATGGAGCATTTTGGAATACATAGTTGATTGCCCCAGAATAATAACCCATCCTGGATCATGTATTCAATCCATTGGATTCTGTCTCTGAGAATTGGATTCTCAGATGCCTCATATGCCTCCTTGAAATCTGGATCATTCCTGTACATTTATTTGAGGTTATCAAAACCTTAAGTCTTGACTCTGAATTCCTGCATAAGCAAACATTTCCTGCTCAAAGCATCAACAACTTTGTTAACAGTTCCAAAAATATGCTTAATCACAAAAGTAAAATTTTGCATGAATTCAACCCATTTAACATGTTTTTGGTTCAACTTCTCCTGTTGAGTCACGAATTTTAAAGCATGATTATCACTGTACAAAACAAACTCTTTAGGAACCAAATAATGTCTCCATTTCTTTAGCGCTTGTATGACTGCATAAAATTCTTTGTCATATGTTGAGTACTTAATATTTGCTTCATTCAGTTTCTCACTGAAATATGCGATCGACCTGTCATCTTGGCTCAAGACCACTCCAATTGCAAATCCACTCGCATCACACCTAACCTAGAATGTCTTGCTAAAATCTAGCAAAACCAGAATTGATTGCTCAATGATCCTCTTCTTCAGTAGATTGAATCTCTTCTCTGCTTCCTCCATCCAGTGAAAATATTTATGTCTTTTCTTCACCGTATCCATCATTGGTGTGCTAATTCCACTGAAATTTCGAATGAATTTCCTGTAGAAACTTGCCAAACCATGGAATCTTCTAACTTCAAACACACTTTTCAGCGATGGCCAATTCTTAATTGCATTTACCTTTTCTAGATCCATCTTCAACTCATTTTCAGAGATAACAAAACCCAAATAAATGAGTTATGTTCTCATAAATGATAATTTCTTCACATTGATCAACAATTTCTCTTGTTGTAATCTCCTCATTACTGCAGCTAAATGCTTTAAGTGCTCTGCTTCTGTCTTGCTGAAAATTAATATATCATCAAGATATACAATGACGAATTTCCCTATGAAATCCTTCAAGACTTCATTCATCAACCTCATGAAAGCACTGGGCGCATTTGTTAATCCAAATGGCATAACAAGCCATTCATACAGCCCCTCATTCATCTTGAATGTTGTCTTCCATTCATCACCTTCTCTCATCCGAATTTGATGATACCCACTTTTCAAATCAATCTTTGAAAAAAACTTTGCTCCACTTAAGCAATCCATCAAGTCGTCCATCCTTGGTAATGGAAATCTGTATCTAATGGTAATATTATTGATTGCCCTTGAGTTTGTACACATTCTCCAGCCTCCATATTTCTTTGGGCTGAGCACTGTTGGAAAACTGCATGGACTCAAGCTCTCTTGAATAAATCCCTTATCCATTAAGTCCTGGAATTGTCTCTTGACTTCTTCATTTTCCTACGGCGTCAATCTGTACGTGGCTTTGTTTGGAAAATTGGCTCTAGGTATAAGATCGATATGATGGCTTATACTCCTGATAGGTGGAAATGAACAAGGTAGTTTTTCCACTACTATATCGGCAAATTCTTCCAGCAACTCCTGAATTTCTTCTGGTAGATCATCTATTCTCATACTGGTCAAAACAATTTTGGGCTTCCTGACCACAATAAATTGTGTGTCCTTTTTCTTAATCTCATCAAGAAGTTCCTTCCCACTCATGAGAAGTACAGTGTTGCTCATCTTTGTTTTCACCTTTTTATTCTTAATCGACATCAACATGTGAGTCCTACCATTTTTCTCCAGGGTGTACGCGTTCTTTCTCCCATCATAAATCACGTTTTTGTCATATTGCCATGGTCTACCCAGCAATAGATGACAAACATCCATGGGAATGACAACACATAATATTTCATCTTTATATCCTCCTATTTTAAATTCAACTAAACATTGTTCAGTGACATTTACCTGATGTCCTTTTTGTAGCCACGAAACTCTGTATGGGCTTGGATGTACAACAGTATCTAGCTCCAGCTTTTCTACCATCTCTGTAAATACAAGATTGTCTATGCTACCACTGTCCACTATGACCTTGAATACCATGTCTTTGGTTTTGCAAGCAGTATGAAACATACTATTTATTTGGGTTGGGTTCTTGGCTTCCTTCTCTGGCTTCAAGAGAAATTTCTGCATCATCAAAGATCTTCCACCCTTAGCATCTTCTGCCTTGACATTTCATCCTTTAGCTTCGGCAATGTGAGTTTCACCACCATCTTTCTTCTTATCTGGACACTCATAAGATTTATGTCTGACTTTTCCACAGGTAAAACATTTCACTTCACCGCCTCTGCCTCTTCCTCTTCCTCTAGCTCGAGGAAAAGTATTTATATCAGCATACTGCCCTCTCTGTGAGATTCCTCCTCTCTCATGTTGAGTTTGAGGTTTCTTCCCCTCTTCTTTAGATTTCTGAGTTATGTCTTGGGCAATTGTTTTGCCTCTGGCTTGACTTCTACCTCGGCCTCTTTGACCTTGTTTCTGTCTCAGCTTCTCTTCAGCTTTCAGAGCCATCTGATAAGAATCTTCCACATTCTGAATGGTCATCATGCTCATCTCATCTTGAATGTCATATCGCGGACCATTCATGTACCTGGCAACTTTTTCATCATCGCTTTCCCGATGACCTGCTCCAATGTTTATCCTGTAGAATTCTTTAGTGTATTCTTTCATTGTCATCAGCTTCTGTCTCAAATTATGCATCCTCCAAAACATAGTGATTTGATAATCCCTGGGTATAAATTTCTCTTTCATCTTTGCAACCATTCTATCCCAGCTCTTGATTTTCTGCTTGCCTTTGCAGCATATGTCAGCCTGCAGTTCATCCCACCATAGTACTGCATGCCCTTTAAGTCTAGTAATGAAATGTTTGACCTTCTTGTCTTCCTCGACATATTCATAGTCAAAGTATTTATCCAGAGCTCTAATCCAGTCTAGAATCTCTTCAACATCCAAGTTTCCCTCATACACTAGAATGTCCATTTTTTCTCTGGCACCTATCCTTGCAACAACCCTGAATAGGCGTTCATCTACATCATCTTCGACTGCAACTTATTCTTCTTCGTTTCCAGCTTCATTTCCACTTTCATCTTCGTTGATATCCCCAGCGTCAACTGTGCGCCTCTGTGTTGTCTCCATGGCATCAAGCATGGCACATAACTCGCACATTTCTCTTTCTCTTGCTGGATCAGGCATTGGCATTGGCCTGTCTCTTCTTCTCGGTGGCATGGCTGTAAAATGTTCCTCTTTTCTCTGCTACAGAAAGAAAAGAACTTGTTTTGCAGCTCTGATACCACAATTGATGTAGACCCCCGACCCTCGGGCCAAGATCTGTGCAGGATCATTCTAAATATTTCCCTGAGTTTGATTGACTCTTTGATTTCCCCACAGGGAATACTTCACACACACACACAAACAAGTGTACTCCATAGGTCCTTCTGAGTTATGCCTACGTGATCAAACATCGACGTCAACTCCACAACTGACCAACAAATGTGATAGGGCCTTTTTCCTTTTCGGGATTTTGGATTTCGTGATTTCGCGAATCCTATTGTCGAGCCCCTTATATCTTCAACCTCCAAAATCCAAAACGTCAACGAGGGTTGACTACTTCAATGCGCCGAACACATGCCTCTTGTTGCCACTTATTTCAGCTTTTCGGGACTTGAGTGATCGACCAACACTCGTTCCTCTTCCCTTATGATTTCCCGATTTCAAAATTTCCCCTTTTTAGCGAGATCGATGGTCTTTCGAGACTTTCGCCAAAGCACGACCACCTCTTTCGGCTTTCGTCACATGTATCCTCCAATTGGTGCTTGGGACCCTTCTTTTTCCTTTTCTCTCTTTGCAATTTCAGAAGTTGCGTTGACATGCAACTCTGTCTCTTGACTCCTGGAATCCCGAAACCCGATTGGGGCCCAAAGTTATTCTTCTATGACCTTTTCGGGAATTTTCTCCTTATGCTCTTTGGGATTTCACGAACCGGAAGTTTGAACTCTCGATTCCAAAAATCACTACCCCCTCTGCTTCCTGACACTCGAAGTGCCAAAATCCTGAAATTCCACGCCAAAGTCCTGTCGCGTTTTGTGACTTCGGGATTTTCACTCCACTATGTCCCGGCTCCTTGTCGTTAGGACTCCCAAAATACAGAACCCCGAATTCCCGAAGTGCCGAAAATTTCACTATTCATCTTCACACGTGATAATCCATTTCGCGATTCGGGAATTAGAGTGACCAAGGGTTTTGGCTTACACTCCGGACCTAGAAAACCCAAAATTCCAAAATGATCTAACGCTCAACTGACCATGATCAATAGTCCATGTTGATTCTTGAAACCAAAGTGATGGGTTCTCCCAACTCCTAACCACCTTGCAACTTCACTGGATCCTACAGTCCTCGCGACTTCGCGAGTTCTCCACGAAGAATTCTGATTGTCTGATTCACTCCTCAAGAATCTCTGGCCAAACTGACTTGCGTCCTTCCACTGAACTGAACTTCTGCGTGATGATTTCAGTCCCCATCTTCCTTTGAACACTTTAAAGGTACCAACCCTCCTGAGTTTTCACTTGCGAACTTAAGTCTCCAAGAGAGATCCCGCTCGCACTCCTTGCAGCAATCTTTCAAATAACCTCTAGTTATTTGAGTCCTCGACTCTGTGCACTCTTTTCAAAAATAGTCCTTCAACCTTCACCTTATTTGATAACTTCTAAGGCTTCAACTGGCCTATGCACACCTTGCACGGCTCTGTGCTTCACCTGCACTTCTGTTGGTATGAGAACAACGATATCTCTCCTGAGATTTCTGAGATAAAACTCAAACTCTTGTCAACGCACACCTTGCAGACGTTTCACTGCACTCCTTGCAGGAATTCTTAGGATGAGAAACAATTGAAACTCATTCTTCTCCTCTATTAGACTTCATACACTTAACATGAAATCACACATTTAACCCAGCATTGAAACAAATGCATAAATAGAGAGAATAAAACAACTGTAAACATACTATTCAACAAATGTAAACAGTAAGCATCATAACACCATGAATATTGAGTCAAAGCTTCATATATTAACTCAAGTGCTCCTGTATATGGGTTCTTCTCTACAGCTCTCTGCTACAACTCTCAGCTTANTATGAAATCTCTCTTCTTATGTTCTAATGATACAATAATAAAAGGGTGAGGGTGTTTATATCCGTTTTCCCTCCTACGCTTCTAAAATTGTCTAATCTCTTAATTCAAATCTACCTACTTTCATTAAACAGAATTAATGTCTATTACACCCGGAAAATGAGAGCAAATCGCTTAAGATCTGTTTACAACATGCAATTACTCTTTCTTTAAATACTACATTAATATCTGCCCATTAATTTTTCAAAAACATTTCAAAATGTGCAAAATGTGTGTTGCACTTTTCCAGCTATCTCCGCCTTTATGCTTGCTTGGCTAGATGCTTACGATTCTCCTTCATCACAATACATTTGGTCTTACTAAATTTGGATCTGTTATGAAGAAGTTATGATGATTTTACCCAAAACAATTGTTTTAGACTAGTTTCAGGACTAGACACAAACCCTATTTTCCACGAAGTGTAACTCCAAAAATACAATGACCCACAAGATGAAATTTGTATCACAACTACTTGGATATGTTTTCTCAATGGCCTCCCAATTTCACGGTCTGGATCATTCTAGAAAAAAAATTATTGCGAAAATGGTGAGATGACCTGTAAATAACATACCTTAGAAAGCATCATCAAAAGAATTTATCCTCCCTTGAATTTCGGCCTTCTTTACTTCACCTTCCCTCTGAAATTCGGCTTAGATATCCTTTGACTACCTCAGTCACTTGTAGATATTCAATATTCTTAATTGTTATTAAAATGAGAGAGCCTTGCCTCTTATTTATACTTTCATGTAGCTTCCTCAAGGAGTTACCTTTTAACCATCTTAACCCACTTTCCTTATTTTATGGTTAACCCACTTCTAATTTCTCCATTAACTTTATTATTTAAATAATTTATTTTGTATTCACTTTGAATTATAGTACACTCATCACTTCACTT